>SNQN01005277.1:5737-29965 GCA_008642245.1 Bassia scoparia | reverse complement strand
CCAACGATAAAATTTTCAAATTTCAAGACATTCTTGAGTGGTCTAACTCTTATGCTTGTTATATTACCAATAGTCAATTTGCAATATTATGTTGTTGAATTAATTTTTTCACTATGACATTATTAATCCTAATTACCTCTTCTATCTCTCACATTCGAAGGCCGTTAATATCATCTGCAGCTAAGTGTGGAATATGTATTCACTGCCGCTCCAACCCTTCCTGCAATCGCACTAAATAACAACTAATCTCATCAGCACATTCAAACAGTGTCCATCATAGATATCTTCCTTACACGAAAGAATCGCTAGTACATTAATAAATATTACACATTTGTAATTATTAGATCGACAACCGGCAACTGTCATTATTCATAAATATTATCATGCAGTGAACGAGACACGAAACCTTACGGTTAATTCTTTGCTGTGCAAGTTCTTCCTCAAGCAGTTACCTCAGTTGTTGGATATATACTGCTTCAATAATATTATCAGACATCATTATTATGTCCAATTCGACTATTAATTATTAGTTATGATAACACAAATTTATTTCATTCTGCAAACTGAAAATTAATTATGATCTTATGAGTTTATGTAGAGCAGATATTTATTTAACTCGAACCTGCTCGACTGTTTGAGCATATGCTGGAATTTGCTGGACAAGCGTTAACCCGTCTCCTCATATCTTTGATGATGATTTTAGACTGAATAATTCAAACAAAAATAAACATTGATTTAGTACTTGATTATAGACTAAACATACAAGTGATTGAGAAACATTATAGAATTCGCAAAACAATTGACTTGCGTTCGATTTTGTACAACATATGACTGCTCATCAATCCATCAAAATTACAGCTATTACTATACACACTAGAGTACATAATTAGTAATTAAATTAATTGAGTTGTTTGACGCGCGTGTTCCCATGCGCTATGTAGGAGAAGTATTACTCCATTGTGACATTGCACCCAAAAAAAATCATCTAAGTGACAAATTTATTATTTTTGCTCCAAACAAGACCGAGATGCTTTGTCAAATGTCGCGATATACTACACATGAAATTATTTAGCTAATAACTGACGGAATAATATACATAATATATCGTTATTAATGCAATTTCAATAATTTCGCCATAAAAAACTGTACAAAAACATGAATAAATAAGAATAAGATATGATTTGAACTTCTAAGGAATGCTAATAAGACCTTATAAGCATAGTATGTGTGTTCATTCTCATGCACGCGGGCGACGAATAATATTATATGTATATACATTGTGTATTGTGGTGATATTTTTTTAAAATGCTTTTTAGTGTACGCTAATTTTTATTAAAAAATTATAACAAGTGATTTAATTTTTAGAGAAAAAGAAAAAATATTAAAAAGATTGAGAAATGGATTTCAAGAAATATAAGCACATTTTTAAGAAATTATTTCATCTAATATTATGTTTATGATTATCAACGAACTTTTAATCTATTTTTTGGGTGCCGTCAACAACTTTTACTCTATTAGATTATCAACGAAACTTTTACTTTTACTCTATATTTCAACGAAAAAAAGGGAAAGACCTTGGAAGACATTCTAGTCAATACATTTTCGTCAAACACCAATATCAATATCTTAAAAAATTAAAAAAAAAAAAACATGAACAAAAAAAATTATGATTTTTTCTAATATTTATAAAAATTGGAGTGGTTTTAATTTAAATATTGATATTATCATGTAGATGATCGAAATATTTCTGGAAAAAGTTCATGTGCCCTACAATTTTAATTATATTTTAAATGACATGAATTACATGAATATTATACCAAAACAAGTTAATAATTCATCATGTAGCACAAAACACATTGAAAAAATAAAACATTAAAACGAGATATAAAAGAAGGTAAGGAATATCTTTTTTTAGCATATTATAGAGCTTCCCTGTGCTAGAAAAGATTATGACACCAAGTCACAATCACAAAGCACAGAGAGTTCCATGCCTTTGAGCAATCCATCGACGTTCGAGAAGGTAACTTGTCGATTGTTGATTTTCGATTATTCTTGATCTCAATCTTACCTTTCCCATGCTAAAAAGAATTATTTGTGAGGTTTTTTTTAGATATTATATTTTTTTTCTTATTCTATTCTCCCTTATTATTAGTTTATTTTTTTCTATAAGTTTATTGAGTTTCTAGTAAAAAGGGAGGGAGATAAAATTAGAAGAGGGATATGAGAGAGAAAATAATAGATAATTTATTTATAGAAGAATTAAAAAAAGAGGGTTAAATCTAGATATTAGTGGAAATAATATTTATACAGAAATAAAATATATTGCTAAGTTTAGTAATAAAATATATTGGAGAAAATTGGTAAGAGATTTTTTCACCATATATAGTTACTTATGTCGCATTACCGCAAATATATAGAGAGCTTTTCGGGCAAGTCCTGATTTGCTAATTATTTTTGGATTTTTATTTTGTTGGATTTTATTTTATGTTGTTGGTTTTGGTGCAATTTTTTTTGGAAAATGCCATTTTTGCAATTGCTACAATTGACCATTATTTATGGGCGTGTTCGGGGATCGTAGATTGTGTGAGTAACATTAGTGTGATGGAGGAGGTGACGTACTAGCAGTAATAGATGTAGATGTTGGATGTTTAAGGACTAGAATTTCATAAGAGTATTCCGTAGGTACTAATAATAGCGTTTATTTAATGAATTATAGTAAGAAAATGGTATACTTAAAGTGCGCGTCGTGACAACCGTATACTTAACGGCAAGCCTTAATAACGAGTTGTTCATTGTCGTGTAGCGGTTATTACAAGTTTTTACCTCTCTAATTAAAACATTACACAATACGCTCTATATTGTAAATAATGTTTATTTATATTATAAATGAATATTATTATTATTATAATATATTATTATATTTATATAATAAATATTATTTATTATTCATTATTATAATATATAATTACTAATATAACTAATACGAGTCACCAAACATATTAACAAATAAGAAGTTATTGGTTCTTGTTCTGAAGGAAATTTCTTAATTGTGATGTAATTGTTATACTTTTGTTACTACCAATATTTGCATTGGTATATGGTTACCAATTGTATGTATTGTCCTTACCATATTTTTCATTTATAATACTCGTATTTTTTTCATTATAAAAATCTCATATTTCAATTATACCCTAGCATGCTCGAATTTAATTTCCTAAATTGATATGATTCCAAAGTATGACTTGAATAGGTTGGTTTCCATAATTTTCGAACTGACAAAGTATTGGTAATCGGATGTACAATAAATGTAGTGTGCATCAGATAGTGACCCTTTATTGTTAATATGTAATCCTTTTTATATAGTGACCCTTATTATTTACATATATTAATGTAAAGTGATATGGTACTTATTTATTAAAGGTACTATCTTGAATAAATTCCTATTATGCTTATGCGACAATAAAGTTATTGTGACATCTATCGATACAATACTTCGGGCTAGCATGCTCGAATTTAACTTTCCTAAATTGCATATGATTTCCATAAAGTATGACTTGAATCGGTTGGTTTCCATATTTTCTTAAATATATTTTAACTAGCCTCATGTGCAAACGATGCGTGCGATAATTTTAGAAATTTTTATCATAATTTTTTCCTTAATGATTTCAAGTGTTTTTTTTTATTATTATTAAATCTTGAAAAAAGTTTAATAATTTTGATTAACAAACTATCTATGTTGTGATTCTGTCATAAAATCGCTATGTGGTTTCTAATTGTCATTTTCTTTATGAAACCACATATCTAATAACCTTTTTTCGCAAAAATAAAAGTGACAAACGATATAAAAATTACACCCGCCAAAGACATACATAAAAATTATATCATGATTAGTCAAATTAAAAGAGGAACAAAGACTTAAGATGAGAACTTACATACTCCATAGAATGTAAGAGAAAAATGAGTATATACTTATTATGGTGTGTGTGATATATACACACTTATTTTAAAGGTGAAATATTATTTCTTTATTTGAATTTTATGGCTATATATACTCCGTAGTTACTTTTGCTATACATTGATATCATTTGATTTGGTGGGGGGATAAAATATATAGTCTTTTCAGTGGACACCGTACCGCTACCGCTGTCACTTCCCCCTTCCCTTTTATAATAGCGATTACAATATTTCTATTTTTTCCCAATAAATAGTATACTTTATTAGAAATTAGAGTGAGTATAATGAGTAAATATGTGTAATTTTTAGAGATTGTAAATTATTTCCCAAATTTGATTATAGGTATTGTTTGATTTTACTTGATAATTGATTTCATTTGACAATTGAATGAAGTCTTATTTTTGGTTATTGATTTTTGAAATGATTTAGTTAACTATTAATTATTTCATTAATGGCAATCATCATGCAATTTCAAAGAAAGTAGGATGATGAATTTTAGGTGACACATCACACCACCAATCTCCCAAAACTTTCGCCCCAACCCCGTCGAACCCCCCCTCGCACCCACCACCACCTTCATTCCACACACTCACTTAGAGAAAAAGTACAATGTGCGCCACAAAAGCTACGGTTGTTAAAAAATCGCAATTTAAATACAAAAAGCTACGGTTGTTAACAAAACCGAAATATTTAATAGCAAAGTTGCGTTATAGTAACGCAACCTTTGGACCACAAAAGTAGGGTTATAAGAAACCCACAATATTGACCCAGCCCATAACAAACAAACCCGCATCAGCTCAGCCTTATATACCCTAGCTATATATAACAACTAAACATAAACTTCATCCTCACCTCCCGCGTCTCTCCTCCTCTATTCACTTTCTCTCTCCCTTTCAGTTCTAGCTCTCTCCTCTTTCTTTTCATCTCTTTCACTTCTCTCCCTTTTCATCGCCTTCCTCCACCGTTCACCATTCGCGCTGCTTTCTCAGATCACCCGTCACCATTTGCGTCGCCTTCCTCTCTCTTTACCTTCTGTTTCAAAGGCTCTTTCCTTCTTGTCGCTTTTTCCTCCTCCTTTCCTTGTGACGCCGTTGTTTTTGTTTATCCTCCGTTTGCCGAACCCTGTTGTTTTGTCTTCCTTGCCGCCGCATTTTTTCTCTCTCCTTGCGCCACGTTGCTATTTTATCGCGAGATTTGGGGTTTTGGTAAGTTTCATTACATTTTAATGAATTACTCAGCTCCTCCCGTAATAAAACTTGCAACACTTTCTAATTTGGATATACAAAAACTTACAACAACGTATAATTTTCCTCATTTGGTAATTATAATGGCAAAATTATCATATTTTTGGATCATTATTGCTAGTATTTTGTTTTTTCTGCAATATTATCCCTCCTCTATTTTGGGACCCTTCACTAATTCACTACCTAACCCACTATATTACTTTACATTGAGAGGTGTTGATAAGATGTATTATTTATTCCTTACGGAGGGATATTATTTTCAGTTATATTTTATGAATTTTATTTTGATTCCTAATATAAATAAATTTACTAATTTATTTCTGATCTCTTTTTCAATTTAATTTTTTCAGGTTTGTTGACAGATATGGGTTTATTACTATTGTTCTTATTTGATTTTGATTTTTTATTTTAATTTCTGATTTAACTTTTTGTAATTTTGATGATATAAATGGGTTTTTGTAGTTTTTGTAATTAGATTTCTGTGATTTTATTTTTTGTAAAATTGTTCCGATTAATTTATTTGGTTCAATTCAAGTTTTTGTTTGTAAATTATTTATTTGTGCAAAATTCTTTGTTTTTTTTTGGAATGAAAATACCAATTTTGCGGCTAAATTCTAGGTTTTTTGTTGAAAATTCTGAGTTTTTTGTCTTTAAGGTTTTGCATTTTTTTTGGTGTTGAGATCTTTAATTAACATTGTTCAATTTTGTTTGCAGGTTATGTGATAATATTGAATCTGTGAAGTAGTTGGAGCTGTCTATTAAAATTAGTTTATTTGTATATTAATGTATTTTATTTTATTGTAATGATTAGATTTCATTATTTATTATTAACTTCTGATGTGTTTCTTATTACTCTAATTATTACATAATCGATATATAAAATATATACAAGCTTGTTTGTTTTTTACATCGTCTGTTTTTATTTTGATTTTGAATATATGCGCCAATTTTGAATATCATAAAAAGAACAACACAATAATAGTGATCAATTGTAGTTTATTTTTGTCAAAAAATAAATTTAAAAAATAAGTAAAGTTGTGGTTTAGGTTTGAGCACAACATTAAATGGACTATGCTGCGGTTGGAACCGTAGCTTTGTTGAATTTCATTATAATGCTCTTGGCCCAAATAAAAATAATAATAAATAATTAAGTAAAAGCTGCGTTTCAGTTGAAAACACACTTTGGGCCGTGCCGCTATCAACCGCAACTTTGTATTTTTTTTTACTAGTGATTTCACCCACTCCCCGTTGAACACCACCAATCTCTCCTCTCGTCCCCATTATTGCACCCCACCATTTTTTATCTTTGAAACTCTTTCGCAACACCGCCTTCGGACAACCCAGCCAACTAGCCTCCACGCATTACTAACCAGTAAGCAGAAACTAGCACCCATAATCATGCACGTAATTCAACCCTGTAACACCCCACTGGGTTTAACAAGAGCCCACTAAATAGATATTATCCTCTCTAAGCCCTAACCCTCAAGGATTTGCTTTGGTGTGGGCCCTAACCCACTAATAGAGGCCCTTTGTGTGGTAGTGGGCTTGTCCCACCCAAAAGGCCTCTACTAGGTTGAGGTACCAATCTCCCCTATATAGGAGACTTCATTATCCTCAACTTTTGATGTGAGATGGAACACCACCGTTCTTTGTCACCCACCCTTGGAAGGGAGCCTGCGTCCTCGAAGGCACGATAGGACACCYGAATGGGCCCTATCTCTAATACCATTGGTTACACCCCATTGGYTTTAACAAGAGCCCACTAGTAAATATTATCCTCTCTAAGCCTTAGCCCTCAAGGATTTGCTTTGGTGTGGGATTGTCCCGCCCATAAGGCCTCTACTAGGTTGAGGTATCAATCTCCCCTATATAGGAGATTTCGTTCTCATAATCTCATCAACTTCTAATGTAGTATGGAACACCTCAGTTCCTTATACCTTCGAGGARGGAGGGTGAGGCCGTGAGTGTGCTTTTGAAAGTGATGGATTTGCAAATAGGTAACGTGGATGCGGTGGTGGGGGGATGTTGTGCGGTGGTATGGCGGTGCAGGGCTGCTGCGGTGGTCCGACGATACGGGGGGAGGRTGTTGTGGTGGTCCGACTATACGGGGTCGTCGGCTGCGTGCAGTGTGGTAATTTGGTGTGCAGAGGTGAGGGAGGAGAGAGAAAGGTGGTTGGGTGGTTTGGGGGAAGTAGGTTAGATGGTTAGAGTTGTTTTAAGTTGGATTATGTCACCATGTGTGAAAATAAAACCTCGAGGCTACGGTGTGTAATTTGCAAAATCTCGATGCCATAGTAGTGTAGAATAAGAAYATTTAAGTTGTCACCGCGTAGAAAAAACCAAACCACGGTGCTACCATATAGAATTTCCCAATAATTTATAACCATGGGCATAGCTAGAAAATTATTTTGGATGTGCTAAAACAATTATTTTATATTAGAAAATTTAGCGACATAACATCAGAAACACTTTCATGTGAGAAACAACTTAATTAAACTTATTTCTTGGCATTTGACAATTAAACCACAAAGGGGTTTTTTTTTCACAATGTTTATTCTCGTTTTCAAGCATTGAGAGGGAGAAATATTGGAAAGTCTTTTTAAAGTGAATTTGGTGAGAATCTAAGCCAGAGTTCTCACTTGAAATTCGAGGCACTTGACCATCTCGGCCAAACGCTCCTCTCAAACTTATCATGATCAATGTTTAAACATTCAAAGTATATATACTAAATGACAATAGGTCTACTATAGTCTCAGTACCATATTTTTCATTGTAATTTCGGGCAAATGTTCATGTCCAAATTTATGATCCCGGGATCACCTAAAAATTTGCTACTAAACGGTCCATACAATGTACCCAAGTCGGGTCAGACAAATTGGGCCATTTGACGTGACATTGACATTTAAACCAAGAAAAAGCCCAAAAACGAAATAAGTCCAACATAAAATAGTAAAAATACAACGTAAACTCTTTGGCCCCACAATTTTGAATTCAAAAATTGGGACCCAAATTTCTAACGTTCACTTCCCATACCTTAGGTTCGAATCCAGCAAAAACCCCTAAATCATCTCCACCATGATCAACCCTTAAACAATATCAACCGGACGATCAAATTAATTATTAATACTTTAGGCTCAGATTTAATGTTCTTTTTTCCTCTGAAAATTCCATTAATGATAAAATAAAATCACAGAAAATCACTAGTATTCATTACAAAAGAAACATAAAATGTGAGTTCTTGATTACTTGTTTTAATTTCTTAAATTTTTCAATCTTTATATTGAAATTCATTTCTTTAAATAATTTGGTAGGAGTTGCAGGACATTAATGGCGGAAGTTGCTAGAAGTGGGGAGCTACACGATTTCATTTAGCTTCGAGAAAAGCTGAAGAAGCAGGTAAATTTCTTTTTAATTTTTTTTTTTTTTTTTTTACATTTTTCTAATTGAAGTAAATTTTTATTGATAATTAGCTAGAATTAGATCAATATATTTTGACATTTCTTGTGATTTTGATTTAGTGATTCTATTTGATTTGATGCTGCAATTATGCTAATTGAAGATTTAATTGAAAGAAAACGAGGATTTTGGAATTTGTTTTGTGGGTGTATACTAAGTAGTAAGTACTATGATTTTGATTGTATAAAATGGAAGTAATAACTTCTACCCTTTTTTTTCATTTCTAAATATAGACAATCATATTTGTTTCTAGATATAAATTAGAAATTCACATTTCAATTATTTTGGACTGTTATACATTTTAAAATTAAAAATTGGAAATTTCTAATGTAAAACCACCTCATTTGCACTCCAACTAAAATTTCATTTAATCAAGTTTTTAATCAAACATTCAAATAATAAATTTTCTGGGTTGTTAAGATTTGAAGTTTATTGAACTGAGATGAAGTGTGATGATGCAGCTTTAGGAGATTCAGGCATCCATTGGTTGGAAGCTTAGTGGTCCCTTGATACTAGTGAACCATCTGAAGAGAGAGTTCATTTTTGCTTGAGAAATGGCATAATTTTGCAATGTCATTAATAAAATCAAACCAGGATATATAGCTAAGGTATCTATTTCCCCTTCTCTTTTCGATTTCGTTTGAAAATAGATATGATTTTGTTACTTGTTAGTCATGTTATTGTTGTGCATGTGTTACTCTGAATATCAAATTCTTTTTAACCCGTTAGATCCTCGAACGTCAATGTGTATTTAGGCACTTGACAGTTCTTTTAAGATCATTAGGCTGATGACTTGATCAGAATTTACTATTGGTAAATAGCCGAGTTTTAAACTTGACACGTACTATGTCTGAAATGATATATGATCTGGGTAAAATAAGTTAGATAGTTGTCAATTTGCTGTTTCTAATTTGTACATTGATGGATTTGGGATGATTTAAGGTTGTGGAGAGTAATGAGCGGTGGCATCTGACCGACGTATGGATTCAAAGCCATGCCTGCTTATCAGTACTTTGAAATGTTAGAAATTTTCTCATGGCAGTCAAAGAATGAAGCTTCCTGCTTTTGAAGCTTCTGATTTGGAAGGTTATTACTTATTTCAGTAATTAGCATAACAAAACTGACATCAGACGCTCTGATTTAGCTTACAATCTATTTACAATCAAATACTTGTGAATAATTTACATATTTTGACTAAGTTAATGTGTTAGATTGGATTGTGAGTTCTGAGTATTATATTGCTCTTAAAATTCAGGAAAGTTTCGAGCAGGATCAGCAGCTAGGATAGCTGACTGCATTTAGCACTTAAATCATATCATGAATGGAAGGAGTGGAGTGGAGGGAATGGAGTTACAAGCATGTAACAGCCAATCTCCCTTGTTCTGCAATCTGCTGCAAGAACTTCTCAAGACTTTAAGTTCAATTTCTTCTCAACCTGTAGACGTTTAGACAATCCGGTGCAGATGAGAAACATCCTTAAGTTTCTTTTTGCTCTAATCTGTTTGTATCTTGCTTTAGTACACAAAGTTTGATGGAACTCGAAGTATAGCAGAATTCAGATTGAATGCAAGCACATTATTTTGATCGTTATTGGAATTGGACGTTGTATGATAACTGACTTTTTCAAAATAACTAATCCATTGGTGAAAACTAATGTGTATATGAGCTTAAAATTAAGAATTTCTTACACATTGAAGGTTGATCACTTTGACGAGCTTCCTAATTAGCAGTTAGTTAGATCAGGCTTGAGCTGACATTACTGCTCATGTTAGAATCACAAGTCATGTGAATTACAGCTATGCTAAACGACAGTGAAATCAATCATTTTGATCTTGAGGTAGGAAGATATACTTTTGTATCATATAGGTTATTACATGCTTGTAACTCCATTTAATATAATATTTCTGTTGTAAATCATATATTCGTTTGTAAAACATTTTAAGAAGAGAATAAATAAGGGTTAGACACCAATTCTACATCTATCAGCATGAAAATTTTCAGCTTCCATTCTTATCTTATGTTTTTCATTTGGCTTTTGAAGATTCCATTGCTATGCATTCAAAACTCAATGTCGTTCAAAGGAAAACATAACAATAACTATCTTACTTCTTTCCAAAATGGAAGTCGGGTAAAGATGACTCTTCCCATGCACTTTGGAATAATTGGAAACTAAGATTTCATATCATGAATATTACACTCATATATGTGTTTTGACACAGGGTGCAGTCCAACTTTTTAGTGAGATTTTGTCAAGGTGCTTGGAGGAGAAACTAAAAGATAAATATCCTACGGTTGGTGTTACTTTGTTCTATTACTCGTACTGAATGCATATCTTGTTGCAAGAACAAACTAATTTCTGCTTACTATGTTCAGCTAAACTCTTCCTCAGAAGATTCTTCACAAGCAACAGATGGATCACACTCACCCGTGTCTGTTCTGAAGGAAAATYTAACTATCCAAAATAACTCAGAGGTATATTGGATGTTCCTTTCTTTGTTTTGGTTACTGCAAATCAWTATCTGTTTCTACGTATCCTGTACAACAGCTACATAAGATTGAACTAGGAACTGATATGAACAATCAAGATTRAATTTCATATAGATATGTCTATCTTCTGGAGAATAGAAGCTGATTAAAGTCAATCAGTCATACAGATGTTCCTACTGTATTGAAGCTGTACATCTTTGGGATGATCAATGTCTCAATAGTATAAAAGGCTATCAGTCTATTACTTTGGTTGAAGAAGTACCCTTTTAGCTTTTGTGGGAGTTTAGAGACATCGGATTCTAATCACATGTCTCGATGCTGAACTACAAGCAGTTTGTAATACAAATATATGACATTAAGAAGGCATAGGCGTCTCTAGTTCAATGACTGAAATAAACAAACCTTCATAACTGTGCCATGCTCTGTCCATGTTTAGTTCAAGTAATTTAACTCTTTATACAGTTATGTGAACCAGAATGAGCCTTTTGGTGTGCCTGATAAATTGCTTGATGAAGAGGTATTTATGTTTGAAATGCTCGACAAAAACTTTATGTTATTTCTCTATTCTGTTTCACTGTGTTGGAGGGGCTAGAACATCTAAATCTACCATTCAGGGAGCTTTAAAATGTGTCATGTGCTTTGCAGTATTTGCTGGCGATTTTTATTTTCACTGTCTTTTTTGTTACGAATGATTTGTTCTTAACCTGCTTCCTCGAAATAGCAGAACCACATAGCTCAGTCAAGAAAAAGTAGCAGAGATCACTGGTGTATGTTGCGGAGTCAAGAAAAGGACCTTTCAGTAAGCATTCTAACGACTCTAAAACCCAAAACCGTAGTGTAAATAAGATGCTTCATGGGACATTTTTGGGGGAAATACGTTACACATGTATGATCAAAATGCTTACAGAAAGATAACAAACAGCTATTCTCTAAATTTTACAGGACATTAAAGCATTATGGTACAAGACAAAGAGAGAGTTTGAAGGATTGCAAATTCAGCTGTCAAATGACTTGGTACATTTAGGTAAGTAATTATACTACAGTAGAATTAGATTCTAATCCCAAGTTTCAAAAAAGATATGTGATGATTCATTTGATTATACAGGAAGAGTGGTTGAAGAGATGTCTGGCCCAGTAAATGGTTACGAAAAAGTCGTCCAAGAGAACAGGAAGCTATACAACATGGCCCAAGATTTAAAGGGTGAGTTTGGCACTAAAGGAGTACAAATATCCTCCCTAAATTATGTATGTTTTAAGAACTCAAGAATTTCCTTTAGGCCTTAGTTTGTTGTTTCATAATGTGTTTTCAGGAAATGTTAGAGTTTACTGCAGGATCAGACCAATTTTCAATACAGAAGCAAAGAATGTGGTAGAATTTATAGGGCAGGATGGTTCACTTGTGGTTGTTGATCCCACAAAACCAAGACCTGATGGAAGAAAAGTGTTTCAGTTTAACGGCGTGTATGGCCCAACAGCTACACAAGGTAAATAAATAAGCACAGGACTGGTTATGAAACTGAAAAATATGTGCATTATACACCAGACACTATTTTCTTTAATCAAATTAGTTCTAACTTCTTTCTGTGCTGAATTTTCCTTTTCAGATGAGCTGTTTAGGGAAGTTCAACCGTTGATCAGGTCTGTCATTGATGGCTACAATGTGTGCATTTTGTCCTATGGTCAATCTGAATCTGGCAAGACACACACTATGGTACGTGTTGTGCATTTCATATATACTTAGAATTGTTAGATTGCTGATATATATTGACAATGTGAATGATTTTACTGTTTAAAGTACTCTGTATGTGTTTTATTCGTCCATTTCTTTTGTTATTTATGCAAGGATTAGAATGAAAAATTCTTCTTAATGAAGTATTCCTTTTTTCTTTCATTTTAGTACGGCTCATCACATATCTCTGAAAAGGGCATGGGGATCAACTTCTTTGCTTTAAATGACCTCTTTCAAATAGCTGATAAGAGGCATGACATAATTTATGATGTGCAAGTTCAAATGGTTGGGATATGCAATGAACAAATACAAGACCTCCTGAAAGAAGATCCTGCATTGGATAGTGAATCAAGTGTGCCAGATGTTAGATTACATTCTGTCAAGTCAAATTCTGATGCAATCGGTTTAGTGAAATGGGGAGAAAGAAAACTTACTTCAATGATGAACAACTTAAGCTGTCAGCATTCTCATAGGTCAGTAACTTTGTCATGATTTCTGAATGCATTGCTGTGAGAATATGAACAGCATTGAAGACTTAAATACTTCTCACTTCTCTTGTAGTATCGTGATTATACACGTGCGTGGTAAGGATTCCTCCGGAAACATTTCTAGTGGTTGCCTCCATTTGATAGATCTTGCTGCTAATGGAGAGGATGACAAGTCACTTTCCTGCGTGGAGGATGTCATAACCTCATTCTCTCAGAAAAACTCCAACATTAATCACAGCAGTAAAATGACATCAATACTGCAAGATGCTCTAGGTAACTTTCAGAAATTCTGTTAGGGCTAAGGACTTTTACTTGAAGTCAGAAGCTATTGCACATTTGCACATACTGATTGCAGTGGAGGTTTTGCTAAAATTTCTGACACTTGCAACATAAATTGTAGGAGGAAATGCAAAGGTAGTGGTGTTCGCACATGTGATTCCAGAAGGAAATAACTTTGCAGAGACAGTTAGTACCTTAAAGTTTGCGCAGAAGATCTCAAATGTTGAGCTCGGAGCTGCTCAGTCAAACAAACAGAACATAGAAGTAATGGAACTAAAACAAGAGGTATTTAATCATACTTGATAAGATCTTGAGTGAGTCGTCATACACAAGGCTTCGTATTTTATACATGACATGTATAAATCTTCTGATATTCTCCATTTGTGATTTTGACATATGCAGATTGAGACTCTTAAAAGTGCACTAGGAGACAAGGACACACGAAGCCCACGGCCTAACGAACAAGTGAAATCACCATGTGATAAACCAAGAACAATAATTGAAAGAAGTCCTATAAAAGGACGAAGACTGAGCTTGGAAACTCCTGCAGCAATGAAATCTGAGAAGCAGACAAAATCACCTTTGAAGAAACCAAAAGTAACAACAGGTACAGTCAAAGAGCCTAAGTCACCAAAACTTCAAGAGTCTATTCCAAGATCCAGGAGGTTGAGCATTGAAAATCCCATGATCGTCGGAAGTGAGAAGAAACAAAAGGTTCAGGAACCAAAATCTCCTTATGAAGGGAAAGCTGTACTACAGAAGCAAACTCCTGCAAGATCACGTCGACTAAGCATTGAGAATCCCAACTCTATTAAGCCGATTGCTGATATTAGGAAGAGCACTAAGACACCACAAGCTACTCTTCGTGCTCGAAGATTAAGCTTGGAAGGTCCGAAAGACAGTGCAAGGAAAGGCTTGCATTCAGCAGCTGATCATGTGGTTGTCAGTTCCAAGGACTATATCAGCATCATGGAGGTTCATAAGAGCACACCACCACCTGCTACACATATAGATGGACCGACATTCACAGATTGTGCAACAAATTTTCCATCAGTACAACCTCCAAAAACCCCAGAGCAGCAAAGGTTAAACCAGTATGAGCTTCAGACTCCTAGCATTGCAAAAAGCACAAATAAGAAAGGGTCTCAAATTAGAAAATCGCTTAGAACTATAGGGAAGTTGATCAATGGCTCTGATAAAAGGTAATTTCATGTTTATATTCATTCTTATAATGTGATATGCAATGACACTATAAGTCTAGTGATCTTAAGAAGTCTTGTGAAATTACAGGAGCCAACAGAAGTTAGAAGCATCGTCGATGAAGGGAAAAACCATCGCTAGGGAAGCACGATCACCTCCAACAGCAAAAGCAAGGGAAATGAGGAGACAGTCACTGACTGGCCTTCCTCCACCAGGTTCAAACAGAAGAACTTCTCTTGGTGGCACATCCACTGATTCCTGTAAGTAGCAACATCATTATATAATAAAGCCCTTTGCTTGAAAAATATGAAATTGATTGTGCATCTTACAGTCTTTTCTTTCTTTTCCAAAGGTTCAAATGGCAGGAGGAATGCCAAAACCCCACCTCCTCCAGTTCGTTCATCAACCAAGATTACAAATCGTTGGATGTAAATTCAGTTAATACAGTTAAGTGGATTGATGCAAGGTGCTTTGGCTTGAAGCACATATTGAGTGATAGTATGATGTAGTTTGAGTTCAGAACATGACTGATTAGAAGTTTTAGCCACATGATCCGATGTAAATAGGAAAAGTACTGCAAGCATCTCAATGGGATGTGGTTTTTTCAGCTTTACAAAAAATAAATACTTCCAAATCTTATATAGGAATTCATTTTGTTATTATTTTTCATTCCAAATTATTTTAATCCTAACTCCAGCACTGTGATATAAACCTTGAGATTATCATGATGCAAGTTTGGTACTTTGGTGTTTGTATGAAGTGGTGAAATAGTAGTCTAGAGAACTTTTGGACGAAAAGACATGAAGTGAACAAATGTTTTGTTTCAAGTATCTGCATAAGTGAATGGTTGTCATTTAAGTGATGTGGTTGGCTTATGCATTTTTGTTAATGGATAGTGGCTTTATGAACAATTAAAGCAACAACACAATATTTAAGTGAGTTGACACGAACACAACACATACGATCCTATCCAATTGTGAGCTCTAGGCATTAGGAAATGCGGAGGGTGTTGTAAATTTGTTGTAAAGGATGTACATGGTACCACCAGTTGTACGGTACAACCTCTTTCATTTTTCATATTATATCTTCACAATTGACGGACTATTATAGAAATTGAGTGTGATTGTACCGTATAACCAGTTGTAGTACTCCGTATAAAATTTGCCGGACATCTTAGACTTATTTCCTGCAGTCCAACTAACCAACTCTTGTTGTGTTTCTCAACCTTAGCTAGCTAATTTCTTATATAAATCTGTTATTTAAACATGCATCTTGGAAATACAGTATAGCATTAGATAGTTAGCAAGCGAAATTATTTTGTAATTGCCAAGATGGAGTTTGAAATTATCTTATATTCCCTCCGTCTCGTAATTCTTGCAACTCTTGTTATTATTTGTGAGAGATAAAATATTAAAGTATTGCGAGAATTGTGAGACGGAGGTAGTAGCATATATGCTAAAGTATATCCATGCACTAAATTTAATCATTTTATACACAAGTAGGATAAAAGTATAAGTATTGCTTTTGACACCCATTGATATTTTCAGCAACATATAAGGAGAATTTCAAGAGAGGTGTATAACTTGGTCTGATTTCCACAAATATTAAATTATTTCATTAGAGATCTTTGTCATATAATGGATGATGCCTCGACATTTTGCTTATTCGAGGAGTTGTTTATTAGCACATCAAACCATCAAAGAGACAAAGATAAGAGAGTGAATGATGAATTATGCATAATTGGTAGGTAATGTGGGTTGAGGGTTGGCCACATCACATGCTGCAGCTGCACCAACCATCTCTCCCAAGTCCCAACCACTAGGTTGTCAAATATTCAATACATGAAGATAGGTAGAGCCCAATAAACTTGGAGGCTGCCACCTTCGGTTCTCTTGGCAGGTAAGTATACAGCGGAAGCGAGACAAGTAGGTAGAGATGGCATGTTTTAGTATTTTCAAGTGAAAACAGAGGAAAAAAGGAGCTCTTCTTTTGATGATTAATTTTTTTTAAAAGTGTTGAGATGATACGAGATGTTTATATATTTGTGATTGTTGGAGTTGAACTCCATTGTTATTTGCTTCAAAGAATTCATTTGTCCCACATAGGAAGATTGAGACCATTTCTTGTTATTTATAAAGGGAAGTGTGTTACTAAGTGTTTGAAGCTAGTGAGTGGGCTAGGCTTGGGCATCCCCACGCGCGCGCGCCGCCGCCGTCCGGCCCGGCTCGTGACACGTGCGCGGGTGTGACCCGTTTTACACTCCCTCTATATTTTTGGTCAAACTTTCTTTGTTCAGTTGTAACGTTTAAATGATTTCCATCCGTTACAAATTGATTACGGAAATATTCTTTCCGGATTTTTTGCCTCGAAATCTGCCCTCATTAATTCCGTAATCTTTGACCTTCCAATTCCCTCAACCACTATATATGCGTCTTCTTCCTCTTCAGAAAAACACACAGAAAAGACTTACTCCACAAAAATTCAAACACAACTCTCTGTTTCTCTTTGGGCATTGTTCGATCGAGTTCTCAATCCGGTTTTCTGAAGTACACCATTAAGCCGGAGTCGTGTAATCCTGGGGGTCGATTGCCGTGAGGCCGTGTGTACGAGTACGGGGCAAATTCGACTTTAGGACAGTGATTCTGATCACGCCACGACAATTCAGATAAGTTTGTTCTTCGTATTACTAGCCTTATTTCCAACAATAACAGTGATCACGTATATATAAATATAAAATTCCGAGCTAAAAGCCTATGGTGCAATTGCGGCGAGTAGATGACAAGTTCCATACCTAATAAGCTTAAAGTGGCATAACAAGGTGCATTGGTGCCAGCTTGTCACATTGCAAGAAGGCCAAACTTCTAACATGACCTTTTTATGATCTTACCAAGTTGAAGCACACCAAAACAAGATGTTTAATCTCGGATCGAAAGTACTTCTTAGTTGGTTAAAATATTATGAAATGGTACAAAACATCGAACATTGTTACATCTATCCTACGGGTAGACAACCCACTACTAATAGATTATTAAAATATTAGTGTTTAAATTAATATAATTATTACTACCTTATATTACACGTAAGCAGTCTATCCGATGGATTAACAAATATTTTTTCTTAAAACACCTAATATCAAATTCCATCTACATCAATGCTCTTTATAGCTCATTTTTATAACCGTAAAAAAAGTTCTTAATTGTTAACTAGGGTGTCAATCAAACAATCGGATCATAAGTTGATTATCACCTAAACTCTCCACCCAATCAAATCGAAGCTAAAAGACTCACAAATTCATCAAGCATCACCAATTTTCTAGTCGACAAGAACTAGATTCAACTACACATGTTCTGATGGACCACTTTACTAGATTCATCATAATATAGCCGTTGTGTTGTGTCAATGGTATGGTACAAAGCTGACTTTAAAGAACATATAAAGTTGAACATTTTTTAAAGAACAAAGTATGGTACAAAGCCAAGATCTTAACAGTTAACAGTGCTCATCTTGTTGGTCAGACTTTACATTGATGAAGGTCCAATCCCAAGGTGGGACATTTTCTTAGAGAGTTGAATAATTTATGCTTAAATTTTGAACATTGAATAATAATTCTAAAGAATGATTGGCCAACAATTAAGAGCACAAAGCCAACTAGCCATGTTATCTCACTGACAGCACTGGTTGGATAATTAAGGTTGGCAGATTAGCAGAAGCATTAGAATAATAAGATTCTTTCAAGCATCTCCAATACAATTTGATCTGGAAAGCTCAGATTCTCTTCACAACAGGATTACAGGAATTGTGCAACAATTGGGTGTTTCTCATTTCCAAACCAATCTTTATTCTTTGCTTGGTAGTAATAACTCATTTACATATGACACTTGCAGTTTCTACAAAAAAATTCTTCCTAAAGCATCTAATACTTTATACATGGTTGTGTTTTTTTCTTGTCAAGAGATTAGGGTTTGCCTGTATTCTTAGGGTAGTCCACCCTCCGGCTATCGGCCACGTGGCATTGTTCTAATGGACAACGTTAGTCGATCAGACGACTGGTTGTGCGGTAGGAAGATGCCATGGGGCTGTATAGGCAGGGTAGTCTACCCTAGGTAACGGGCAACTAGCTAGAAGTCGTTTTTCAAAACCCAAAGAACAAAAGAACGAACGAACAAAAGAAGGGGCAACTAGCTGAATTCAGCTAGGATCAAAACTTCAAGGATCCTCGATTTTGCCTAAGGACCAAGTAATCATAAGCATGAACGAGGCGCTTCTTGAATCTCTTAAGGTCCAACTTCACATTCTGCTTATCCAAATAAATCCTCTTAGTGTACTCCCAGCCTTTCTTGTTCACACTATCAGGATCACTCAAAACAGGATCATTCCTTTCATAATCATCATACAATGAGCTCTCTCTAGGAAGGAGCTTGTACCCGATATACTTCAAACCAAGCTTCATCGCGGGATCCCCATAGTAAGTCTGAGCTGCCCAATCAGTTCCCAAGGGGACTACTTGGATGAAAACACGGCCAGGCTTAACGAAGAGAAAATGTGTCATGGCAGCACCATGAACTCCAATCATGACATCACTCGAATTAAGTGCCCTGTAGATCTTAGCTAACTCAGTGGTTCGTTCTGGCCTTACCACCTCAACTCGAAAACCAATTTTTTCTGCCAATTTGACCAATAAGTCTTCATTTAGTATAGCCCTTGATCCACTTCTTGATAGTATGACCAACTTTGGTTTATTGGGTCGATCATTTAGCTCAAGCAATACAGGAGAGGTTGGTGATTGTGCTGCCGCGAGTTGCTTCTCCCTTTCCTCGTCTTGAATCAACCCATGGATCCGAGGCCAATAAGCTRGGTCCAAGATATTTCTAAAGTCCCTAATTGACTTATTTTCTTTCATAAGGGACTGATCAATAGTGAGCTCATCATGTATATTCAAACCCACAATTGCTTCAGGGAAGCAATGTGTCCGGTTATCTCCATAATAGTTGATTGTTGGATAATCAGTCAAGTGGGAAAGAATGTCACCATACTTAGTTATCCACCAATTATGGTACTCAAGGATGACAAACACCACTTTCTTGTTGAAATGCTGAGAAGTAATGTATAATGGGACTATACCATCATTGAACTCATGGTASACATTCCCGGTGTAACCTCCAGTRGAGAAGAACACAGCTGGKACATCATGGACAACATCACACTTGCGCTGGGATARYCTGTCTTCYTGCTTCGACACAAGYGAAAGCTCATTAATGGTGCTCATTACACTAGTTTCCCATTTCCGGGTATAAGGCCTAATCTTTTCGTTTTGGAACTCGAATTCTTCCGCAATTTCATCCCCATCTTCCCATACATGAGAAAACCCTTTTGGATCGTTTRSAGTGTAAAGGAAGACTGAAGAAGAAGCCGAGTTTGTCCTAATGTCACCTTTCATGTAACAGACATCAGTCCTCATATTGCTTCTATCACAGCATATTGTTCCTGCAATTCACAATGATCTTAACAAACACAGTAAGAACCTAGAAGAAGTGCAAACACAGTTGGAAAAAAAGTAGTGCAATATTTTTAACCATTCAAAGATCAAAATTCATTAAAAACAAGCAACAAATGCACAATTGAAACCTTTCGAGTTAGACTAAACATCCTTTTTGCAATTTGCAGCACAATGTGACTTTTAATAAATGAAAATAGTCAAATTAAAGCAACTTGAAAAACATTGGGTTAGCTGACTTTTCAAAACTTACTAATTATGCAATCTTTAAAACACTTCAATAGTATGATGTAAGTTGAAAAGGAGCAAAAACAAAAACTATCTAAGTTTTAAGAAGAAATTAAATTTATATGAAAGTAATGTTTGGTAATATTATATACGCAATCTTCAAGCTTTTCTGACAGCTACCTTATGACAATTAATGCATCTAAGAATTTAACTTTATCATAACATATATTATGTCAAACACTTCATGATTCATTACTATAATAGGTATAATAGATATATAATGGAAATTGCTATTTAAGTGGGTAATATTTTTACTGAAAAATTGAGATTAGAAGAATAGAACATACCATTAGAAAAGAAGACACAAGTGGAAGCTTTGAACCCATATCAGACCCATGTGCTCATCTTTGCTCTAATAGATCTGCAAAAATAATTCAAAAACACCAAAAACAAGTTAATACTAAAAATCAATCCGTTAAAAACTGTTATATTCAGCAAAACAGAATAAAACTCATCAAGTTCTTCCTTTTAACAAAACAGGGGTTTAACTTTGAAACAAAAATAGATAACTTGCTATAAAAAAATCACCAAAAAACTGAAAAATAGGAAAATAAGAAGTGGGTAACTTACAGAGGAGAGAGAAAGTGGATGAAGAACCAAAGAGTTGAGGAGTAAATGAGACTGCAAAAAGAAGAGAGAGAAAGAGGAAAGATAGAAGCTTTGGTCTAAATTGCTCTCTTAAATAGCTTCCATTAATAGTAAAAACCAATTGTGATTTCTTCATCTGATATAAGGTTTAATCACAAAGTTATACCTTCTTCAATTGATAGTAGTATCTCTGATATTGCACCTTTTTTCTCTCTGAAACAAGATATCAGAAAAATCCAACTTTTTTTTATTTTGGATTTTGTTCTTTCTTTTATGGCAGAGAAATGAAGGAAAAAAGGAACTCTTGTTTTTTGAGCTACTATTTGCTTTGTGACACAGAAACCAAGAATATATACAGAGGTACAGATGCTTAATTAATAGAGAATATTGAATAAATAACAAAAAATAAGGGGGATTTTTAATTTTATTTAAATTTTTGCATAATAGACAATTGAAGGAAGGAAAAAGGGTTTTTTTGGAGTTTTGAAATGAATGAGAAGAAAAAAAAAGAGTGAGAGATTTGAATGAAGAAATATGGAAATAAAGAGAGGAAAGAAAGAAGAAGCGTTTAAAGGGAGTTCAAAATGAACAGCGTGTGATTTAGTAAAGAACAAAACATAGGCAGGATGCAGCTGGGTTTTTGGCTTTGATGCGTGAAGTATGAATGTATGTATGATGGTGAATTGTGGATTCCTTCTTGTTTATTTTAGACTTTTTTCATTAAAAAAATCAAATTTAAAGTTGAGTTGATTGGGTTCTTTGTAATTGTGAGTAGTGAAACCTTTAAGCATGACTAATGATAGGTTTATCTTATAGGTCGCTTTCTAATCTATTTTCCATTACTGATGAAAGTGTGAAATTTTGTGAGTGCTGTTTAGTTCAATTTTAATTTAATTCGTTCGGTTCAGTTTAATTATTCAATTATTTCAATTAATTTGGTTCGGCTAAATAGCTCGATTCAATTCAACCCACCAAGAGTTTTTAAAGTATGTAAAACAACCCCTAATATGGGTAGATTTTAATTTGGGCATTGGTTTTGTTCTTGTGTACTTGCTGATGTATAGATTAAGATATGTTCTTTTCAACTTTTGTACTTATATGAACTTAACGGAAATTTATCTTAACTTATTAATACATTAAATGAACTTATTGATACATATCAAAACTTATTTCAACTTATTTGATACTTAGGTCTGTTTACTTCAGCTCTATTTTCAGTTCAACTCTGTTCAGTTTAGTTCAGTTCAGCTCCGTTCAATCAGTTTAGTTGATTTCAGTTATGTAATGCCTAGGGCGGCATTGTTATTCCAGATACTCACTTTCACAATTCAGACTCATGTCACGTCACTTACTTACTTTTTAAGATTCAGACTCATTACAAGTTTTTTATACTTTATCCCCGAAACTCTATTTCAAACTCACTTAAAATACCTTCAAACATTTTTTAAACTATAAATTATCAAAATATCTTGAAATATGATTAAAACAAAAAATAAAAAACAATACTAATATTGGGGCCTACATGAGGGTCTCAATGTGAGTTTCATTTATAAATCACTTCGAGACCCCCTAGTCTTTAATCACAATATTGGTATAAACATGCCACGTCAATGTGATTTAGTCGAGACTCCCATTGAGACCTCACTTAGAGTAGAATAAACATGCCCTTAGGGTATGTTTGATCTTCTAAATTTTCAGTCCACTTTGAAGTTTTCTTATCTGATCTTATCTTATTTGAATTTTTTTATGTTGTCTGATCTCATCTGAATTTTTTTATTTTTATTATCTTGCTTTCTTATCTAATCTGATTTTTTAGAGACCACAGTGAGCAGAGGTTGAGAATCGATCCCAAGATCGCTGAAATCGGGAAGAAGTTTTAACCATTTGATTATCCCTCCACTCTCAATACACTATTTATTAAGAGTTACAAGTATTGTTAATTGTATTTTCATTAAGTGGGGGCAAACAAGGTCAATTAGTCTTAATGTTAATATATAAAAACACCTGTTAATTTTAGAAAGGTATGATGATTATAATGTAAATTAGTGACAACAGATATAATTTGCAAAACATAAATTAAATGACTTAGGTTAAATTAACAGTTAAATAAGAATTAGACCAGCCTCGAAAGCGACAATTTTCTTGTTCACCATATAAACTCAATCTGTCGTTGGAAGGTATAGAAATCAAACCTACTCCTTAACGATGCGTCTATCCCTAGGATTTGACAATCATAATGAGCTAACCTTTTACCTTGCTAAACATTTTATAAATATCAGTTCAGTAATATCTCTTACTTATACAGGCTCGTGGAAGATGATGGCTTCTTATGGGTGAACAATATATTATTAGTTTTGCATCTGTACGTCAAAAAAGTCCAATCAGTAATCCCATTAACTGAAAATAGATTTTTCATAAGACGTCCCTGCTTCGCAAATAACCCGTGCAAAAAGACTTGGATTAGACCGGCTTGAACCCGGAGGGCCATAACATTATTTGAACGCTGTAACCACAATAAATCAATCAATTATTAAAGTCTGAATCCCTCAGCAAAAATACTCGTGAACTAGGGTCGTTAATTGAGCTACTCACAACCTAAAAACCTGTGATTTTGACAAATAATTGACAGATAATCAACCACATAAATGACTAAATATGGAAGGAAAATTTGTCAACACACTACCCGCTTTTATTGTAATTCCATAACACACTCCTGTTTGGGTGGAAAAACAACTACCCAACTTTATTATTTTTATTTTCTTCTTTGTTCAATATTTTAACAATTTCTTGGAATTAAATACATACCCTTCACTTTTTATTATTTATTAAATAGTGTTAAAGTTTTTAGTTTGAACCAGTCGGGACCTCTTTAAACGGTTTTTAAAGCTAAACAACCTCTTGTGTTTGAAAAAAACTTTAACTCTTTTTTCACTCGCTTTCTTCTTTTTCACAACAACATCCTCTCACCACAGACAACCTTTTACAAAAAGCCACACAACTCTTTTATATTAACCCACTTTT
>SNQN01005276.1:27341-45609 GCA_008642245.1 Bassia scoparia | reverse complement strand
CCACTTTTCGCATAATATGCTTGTCCCTCCATTTTTGGAGGGAATAATTGGGTTACCGACCGATTTTTCGGTCGGTAACCCAATTATTCCCTCCAAAAAATGGTCGGATGTTATTGGTCGGTGATCGGTCGGTAATCGGTCGGTAAATCCTTACCGACCGATTATCGGTCGGTAATTTTTGGATTACCGACCACCGAAATTCCGACACCGTTTACCGACCGATTTTCGGTCGGTAACCCCTGTTACCGACCGATTTTCGGTCGGTAAGCGTGGTCGGCCGAAGCCAATTTTCTTGTTGTGTTCGACATTTAGTCGAAGAATCCTTCAAGAATCGTTGGAGGGATATTGCGAACGTACACTTTAGGGTTTACTCAGGTTTCTGTTCGCAATATTTCTTCTTCGATTTTAAGTAGTTTGTAGTTACCTTGCGATGACATGTATCAAAGCATAGTTTAGTGATTTTTATAACTTCCAGCGAAGGAAAAATGCATCAAACTCTAGAGTGCAGCTTCGCACTTTCCTTCAGTTATCTGACGAAGGTAAAGTAGAGCAAGCTCTGGAGTGCAGCTTCGCACTTTCCTTCAGGTTTTTAATGAAGAAAAGGTAAAGCAAGCTCCGGAGTGCATCTTCGCACTTTCCTTCAGTTTTCTGACGAAGAAAACGTTTAGCAAGCTTTGGAGTGCAACTTCGCACTTTCTTTCACATCTCTTTTTCTAAACTATTCTAACTTAGTAAATTTCCTTTGTTGTTTTAAGATCTTCCTAAGCCTTCAACAGTCATCCTTAAAATTAGGAAAAGGGATGATAAAGGCAAGAAATTAACCAAAGATGCTTTGCCTGAAGTTTCTCAATCAACTGCGAAAGCTCCTAGCGCAGCCACTCAAGAAGCCATGGCAGACTCCCAAGCTTTGCAGTATGCGGCGAAGGCTTTAAGGGAGAAACATAAGGGTGGTTTGCATGATTTTGAACCTATTTCCAAACAACAAAAATGACCCATATCCGTTTACCTCTTTGAGAGGTGCCTCTTGTTGACAATCCTGGTGAGCCTTGTCTTTATAAAAAAAACATATAAGCGTCGATCTAAAAGTCCCTACGATACACCCCTTCGTTCTCCCATGTATCCTAAAGCCACTACTACAAAAAAGAGCAAAGAGACCGGTTAAAAAGGGGCAAAGAGACCGCATATCAACCGGTCTCTAGGTGAGAGGGCTCTTAGGGTAAGAGACCGGTTAAATTTTGCGGCTTCTTATCATGATCAAAGAGARCGGRTATTACTATAACCGGTTTCTTTGAGTGCAATAAGAGACCGTTTTTTAAGCCATAACCGGTCTCTTTGATGCATTTTAAAGGAAACCGTCTTTATTACGTATAACCGGTCTCTTAGGTTATATTCTGAATTAAAAAAATACATCGAGATAGAAAATCCCACATCTCGATGTACTTTTACACATGCATGAATCATAATTCTGGATGGTTTTCGTCCAAGAAAAATAAATAATTCTGGTTTCCAAATTATATTACAATATAACAAAATTACGAAGTACTTGTACAATGATACATACACTACCAAAAAACACTAAAAAAACCATAAGTAATCCCCTCTGTATTTGGTATTTATCCATATTACTTAGAAATACATACAAATATAAGTATCATCCTTGATAATACTACGTACTTACAAAAAAATTACATCATCAAAAAATCAAATGAGTTAATTCGCAAAAACACGAATCCAGAATACGTCATTTCTTTAGGAGTGGAGCTCTTCAACTTCAACTTATTTATACCTGTAAAAAAAATCATCACGAATCCAGAATTAAAAAGCTTAAACGAATCACAAAATAAAACCCATACACACGTCCTAGTCACCCAGAACGTATTAAAGACTCTAGCAACTAAAAACAAAACCAAACAACTAAACTCATAAATAATTAGATCTGAAAAAATTGGCAAGAAACCTCAAACCACAAAAAACATAAACTCAAAAAAAAAAGAAACCCAGAAACACAAATCACAAACCCAAAAATACGATCAAAAGTATCAAAATCGGAAAAATAAAAAAATCGAAAAACTTTAAAAATCGAAAAACTTTAAAAATAAAAACAAAACCAAACAACTAAACTCATAATAAATAGATCTGGAAAAATTGGCAAGAAACCTCAAACCCACAAAAACATAAACTAAAGAAAAAAAAAGAAACCCAGAAACACAAATCACAAACCCAAAAATACGATCAAAAGTATCAAAAATCAAAAAATAAAAAAAATTGAAAAACTTTAAAAAAGAAAATCAAAAACACATGCATGAAAAATTTAAAATTATCGAAAATAATCAAAATCGGAAAATAAAAAAATCGAAAAACCCTCAAAAATGGAAAACAAAAAAAACACAAAATCAAAATACACTTTCGAAAAAAATATGAACTGTGCGAAAATGTTACAAAAGAAACTCAGATCTACAAAATAAAAAATCGAAAACTCCAAAAAAGAAAATAGAAATTCAAAAAAATCAACGAAAATTCTACAAATGAAATAGAATATGCAAGAAATATAAATTTACCWGTGAAATTTCTTTGAAATACGAGGATAGCTTGCAGATTGAACAACAAACAAATGAAAAGCGAGCAAATTGAAGTGTGAGAAAATTGAGCAAATCGGCGTTTGAATAAATGAAGAGCAACAAGAAAGATTTAGAGGAACGAGAGAGGGGATTTGTGTGAGATAAGAGGGGAGAGAGAAGAGAGGAGAGAGAAGAGAGGAGAGAGAAGAGTGAAGAGAGCAGAGAGAGAGGCGTAAGGAGCACGAAAGAGGAGAGAGAAGAGAGATGTGTGATGGGCCAGTACATACTTATCATAAGGCCAGGAGTTGTTATCAAACTTTGCAAAGTGTAATGGGCTAACAACAATAATATAAAAAAAATATAAATTAAGATAAGAGATCGGTTTTTATTTGTGCGATCTCTCACATAGACTTAAGAGACTGGTTTTTTTTTACCGGTCTCTTACATCCATTTAAGAGACCAGTTTTTGTGAATATCCGGTCTCTTAACTTAAGAGACCGGTTTTCATACACCARCGGTCTCTTAAAACTGGTGCCTAATCCATTTTTTTTAGTAGTGAGCCTTTGGTGATGATATACCAATAGTTAGCTATAATCCAGACCTTCACAATGCTGACGAATATGCGGAGGATGTGGACATCAACGGAGGCATGGATGATGAGGCTCGCAGCACCAAGGACGAGCATGTCTAGCAGACCTTTATCCCACACCATGAATATGTGGAAAATGTATAGAACATCAATTTTTTCCAAATTCGATGTCAATGACAAGAATGTGGTCCCTCCGCTAGTGTCTCCTCCATTCAACCCGTCGACCCGCAATGCCAAAGCTCGACAAGAATGTTCATGTCGGTCTGAGGTAATTCATTGCAAACAAGCATCATGACGTCGCATTTAAGCTAGCTGACGATAAGAAGAAGGATGCAACCTGGGTCGAGGAAGAGGATGAGCGCTTCCTTCGTGCTTCGCAGAATTTTCCTATTCCTCGCGAGAGGAAGATGATCACTAAAATGGTGAAATCTGCACCCCCAGATTACTTGGAGACTCTTCGGGGGCTTGACGAAGGAGCTACAGGTGCCATAGAGGGTTGCTTGACTGAGGTATTTTCTTTCTAACACTTAGTCAATTTGACTTCAATTTTAGCTCTTTCTTTTACTCATCTTTGCAGTGCATGCTGAGGGTAGATGGTTTGGCGAAGGCTATCCCCTATTACCATATATAGGGAGGCTAAGTACAAGATCTCTTGTACACCGAAGCTATCGAATATCGTCACCAGCAAACCACTGTTGTTGCTCTTGACAATTCCAAAGCTAACTGAAGATTGTTGAATGAGTTGGCGGAAACTGAGCGAAGCTATTCTCAAGCCCTTAGAGCATATAAGAAGGCTAAGGACGAACTAGAGGCTCTAAAGGAAGTTTAGAGGAAATCTATTGAGGGTGAGAAGGAATGCTTTGACAGAGCGGTAGGTGCAAAGGTAGCGGAAGAGGTCGAAGCAAAGAGAATGCAAATGGAGGTAGAAAATAGGGACAA
This sequence comes from Bassia scoparia, assembly GCA_008642245.1. Classification (NCBI taxonomy): domain Eukaryota; kingdom Viridiplantae; phylum Streptophyta; class Magnoliopsida; order Caryophyllales; family Amaranthaceae; genus Bassia; species Bassia scoparia. The sequence goes on along the minus strand of SNQN01005276.1, from coordinate 41,523 downwards.
ATATGTCGAAGAGCTTCGCCTAGAAAAGGAGATAGCTAAGAAGTCTGCGAATGCACTTACTAGTCTCCAGAATGATCATTCTGCCTTGCAGACAAGTCATTAGACTCTTCGCGATGAAGTCAAGACTAATGTGACTGAGGCAAAGGAGAAGGGCATCACAGAAATGAGAAGGCTTTTGGCGAAAACTTGGGATCATATGCCCATAAAAAATGATTACCCCTTCGCAGTTCTCGAGGAGCGTCTTATTTATGTCGAAGAATGCGCCCGTATTGAGAAGATGCCTTCGCTGAGACCTCTAATTACAACTCCTTCATTTGTCTACGTCTTCAGATATGAAGATAACGAATAGGCCTCCCATCTGTCTTTCTTGCTTTCTCTTTGCATCAGCTTTTCTGATGTCTTTTCCTTTCAAAAGTGACTTAACCATTTTGTATAGTTTTTGTAATATAACATTGAGGTGCTTCGTCACCTTCATTTGAATTTCTATGGTGCTTCGTCACTTTGTCGCCCTTTTGTAATGTGAATATTTGGATGCTTTCTCATTCTCCTTTTAGTAAGCTATCTGTAGGTCACTTTGACCTTTTCCATTTTATATCTTTTCCTTTTCTTCGCAATAGCACATATTGTTGCCCCTGGATTGCTTCGCTGAAATTTTTCTTTCACCAAGGAATACATAATTCATGAATTTCAAGAAGATTTAATTTTACAATTGCTAGTATTCTGCGAAGATATGTGTTAAGGTGCCGGTTTTGCAATAGAAAATCACTTATAAACTGGAGTGTAAATTCGTAGCAACCTCCCACCTTTACTCATAAATCCTAAGACGAAATCCCTAAGTTTATAAGTATCAAAGAATTGATTGACTTGAGACATAGTAGGGGTGTCGAGTCAATCAATCATACTAATTGCCCTTAAACTTAGGGATTGAGTAATACTCTCTCAGTCTTCGCGTAATAAAAATGCTTCTTTTTCGCGATAACCAGGGATTTTTCTTCACAATCATGTATTAGCTTGTTTCCCTTCGCAAAGGTCTATTATTTGCCCTTCGCATGAATGGAGATATTTTCTGCTAAGTTTCTTAGTCATTTAGCCTTGATAAAGATAAGGGTTTTTGCCCTTCGAAAATGTCTTTTGACACTTGCCCTTCATAAGTATAGGGACATTTGCTCTTCGCAAATACAGGGATGTTTGCCCTTTGAGTGCGTCGTTTGACTCTTTCCCTTCGCAGGTACAGGGACGTTTGCCCTTCGAGTGTGTCGTTTGACTCTTGCCCTTCGCAAGTATAGGGATATTTTCCCATTTGCAAATACAGGGATGCTTGCCCTTCACATGATTAGTTATCGAAGTTTAATTTTAAAATTAAAATCAGATACTTAATGCGTTGAATTAATTTTTCGAGTTTTTGTGGGTTGTTTGCCCTATGCATAATTAGTAATTTGTGCCCTTAAGATGTTAAGGCCAAACTCTTAATGCCTTTATCAATTAAATTAATGTAATTTTCTTAAAGGAATCTTGTGTTTTGCAAATAGTAAATAATCGTACTCTCCTTTTGAGAGAGAGTTGTATGTTTGTTACTCGCTTTGAGACAAACTATACACTAAGGAGGGAAGTTATCCCTGAATAAATGCAAAAATTCGAAGTCAAAAGTATTGAAGGCTTTCATTCAATCTTAATTAACTTCAGATTTTATAAGTTTGAGTGCCCTATGGCCAACTCTTTGGTTACACACTTACAATCTTTCAAATAACTTTGTTGTCTCGACATCTGCACCATAGGCATAATTTTTTTTCAAATTGTCCGCATTCCAAGGATGAGTCAATCTATGGCCATCACCATCTTCTAACTTGTAGGTTCCTTCACGTAACGCTTTGCAAATCTTATACCTTCCCAATTTGGGGTTAAATTTCCCCCCCTCTTTCACTCGTCTAGTAGACTCCATCTTCCTGAACACCATGTCAAGCAACTGTAATGTCCTGTGATTCACTCGTTTTTTATAATCTCGAGTGTAGGTGTGTGCCCTTATTGGGCCTACATGCTACGTCGATTTCATTCGTGGGCTTGAGCCACGGATCCCGTACGTGAGTGCGTTGGGGTAGTGTTGTCYAGTGGGGGAAGCGGCACCATACCTATATAGGTTAATCACGGATGCCCGAAACATAGGTGCTAAGTCAATGGCCCCACTGTTTGATCTAGTAACCAGTTTGTGGGTTCGGGGACATGGTACGAAAAAAATTATTGACCCAATCCGCCCGCATGTAACGGCCTCTACTCGGTCTCATTGTAATTCCATTCGATCAAATCAATTGAATACACAACAACTTAGCAATTTTATCCATAGGAAGTGCTCTAACCTTAGAAATCTATTGAAAGAGTGAGTTTTTATCATGAAAATATCACTACCTAGCCTAATTTTTGTGACCACTTCAAATTAATCAAATTAATAAGGTGCTTAAAATCCGTTTGTTGAGGATTAATCTGAATTTAATGCGATTCAACAATTTTCGATCTTGTTTAAGCAATAAAAAAAGTCTCATGCATAAACAACACCAAAATACATATGGGATGATGAGTAGTATGCAATAATAGAAAACTCAAATATATGAATCAAACTTTGCTTCACTATCAATCACAAAATAAAACAAAGGTTAGTGTATCAAAACTGTGCTTCCAATTGAATCGCTTATCACAACAAAAGAATTTGTTAGTACTGACAATTATAATTAAAACAATTGCGATAAGGCGAAAACGATTGAAAACGAATAAATTTACATGATTGAAATTCAAAAGCAAAAGTATTATATTAATCAAAATTAATAATAAAAAGAAAAAAAGAAAGTTTGATTGAATAGCCTCAAAATTTGTACCTATATTCGCAAAGAAGCGGCTCCGAAAGTTGCGACGGATTCGAGAAACTTGGATGTTGTGAATGATTTGTGTTTTAGTAATTTATTTGTGTAAGATAGAGATTTTTAAAGCTTTGTATTGCACTTCGTATGATGATTTTCATTGATTTTCGATTAAGCACCAAAAGCATGTATTTATAGGCATTTTGGGAAAAAGATACGAAGTAGATAGAATTAGGATTAAACATACGGAATAGCAACCGCATATACGGTCTAGGAACCGTATATACGGTCTAGGAACCGTATATACGGTCTAGGAACCGTATATATGGTTGTGTGAACTGCATATATGGTCAATCTGACCGTATATACGTTGTGGCTAACGTGGCTTGCGATCCGTCCTTAATTTCTAATTTTATCTATCTTTCGTTCGGAAATTAATATTTGAGTTTTTGCATCTAATCTGCGATCCAATTAACCTTTATGTAGACACCTAAATGTGTCTCCCCAAATGAGTAACCGATGATGAAACATATCACGTTTCGTGATTGATGTGTGTGTTGTGGGCTTGAGCCACAGAATCCGCACGTGAGTGCGTTGGGGAAGTGTTGTCGAATAAGGGGATCGCCACCGTGCCTATAAAGGTTAATCACGGACGCCCGAAACGTTAGTGCCAAAACAATGGCCCCACGTTCTGATCCAGTAACCAGTTTGTGGGTTCGGGGACATGGTACAGATTGAATCTTTGACCCAATCCGCCCGCATGTAGCGGCCTCTACTCGGTCTCATTGTAATTCCATTAAAACACGATTATTGGATGCACACAACTTACATATTCAAAACTTTATTAGCGCACTAGCCCTAAAAGTTACTACAACAGTGGGTTTCTATTATGCACAAACAACTACCTAGCCTAGAAAATGTGATCACTTGATATTAGTCAAATTAAAAAGGTGCCTGAAAGCCGGTTGTCCATGATTAATCTGACTTTAATGTGACTCACATACTTTCCGGTCTTTATTTAAAGAGCAAACGAAATGCAATACAAAACATATATACAATATGCATATACAAATATACATCATCCTTACCTTGTCGCTGCAAACAAACAAATTGTTAGAAAAATAATAAATAAAATGATAACGTCTGTGATCGATCCGCTAAACAAATCAAACAAACATGTTAGTATTGATGAAGAAAGCGCCCCGTTAAAGCTTGCTATACAAAATGCAAAGAAGACGTTAGTAATGACAAACAACGTTAATGACAACGAGGAAATGAGATGGATAATAGAGTTAATGAAAACGAAAACAACTAGAAAGTGATAAATAATCCTACATATTTACATGAAGCGATTAAAAAGGTGGTTTTCTACATTTTATTAGTTGAATTGAGACTCGAATAGTTATTAATCAAGTTAGAATGAAGCAAAAATGAGGTTTTGGGTGAGTAACCTCAGAGTTATACCTTGATTTCGCTCGTTGATTTGATTTAAAAAGACGTATTAGAACTCGTATTTTGTGTTTTTAGTGGTGAGAGAGTATGAGTGAGAGAGCAAGAGACTATGCAAAGCCTAGCAACGTATGTCGTGTCCCCGAAAATGAGGCGTAAGAGGGTATTTATAGGCGCAAAAAACCAAAAACGAGCGTATATACGCTCAAACTGAGCATATATACGCTCAGAGGAGCGTATATACGCTCAGTTGGGCGTATATACGCTTGAAAATTCGAAATCTTCCTTTGATCTTGAGCATATACGATCCAAGGAGCGTATATACGCTCAGTTTGAGCGTATATACGCTCACGTATTCTCAATATTATCTCACGTATTCTCAATATTATACGAAGATTTTCCGATTCTCTTTGGATTTTGCATGAACCTAGACACTTCTTATGCAAGAAATACGGTTCTAGAGGGTTCTAGAATTTTCCAAGTATTTTGTTATTTTAATTATTTCTTGTTTTTTATTGTATTTGTTATTTTGATTTTTGTAAATATTGTAAAATTCATAGAAAATTATAGAAAATCAGAAAAATAATCTAAATATTGGTGAACTCAGAAAAATGAGAAGAATGATGAAGTGAAATCTGAAATCACCAATATAATTTATTTGAAAAATCCTAAAACCAAATAGAAAATTCTGAGAAATAAAAGAAAATACTTTTTGCCTCTTATTTGACCTTCGGCACATGATTATGAGCTTGACTTCACATATTTCGAGCTTTTCACGAGTTCAAATGYGTCTTTTAGAAACAAATCGATCACGAAACGTGATATGTTTCATCATCGGTTACTCATTTGGGGAGACACATTTAGGTGTCTACAATATGACTCACAGACAAGACCACAAACACATACCAATTATTTTAGCACAAACCATTCCTTTAATAATTAATAAACCTGTTGGACAACCAACAGAGTTTATAATTGTATACAGAATATTCACACAAATTTTCATAAATTATAGATGAACAGAAAAATAAGTAAAAATCAAAAACCGAATCCAATTTACGAAAAACAGTCCATTCGAAAACGAATTTATTAAAATCGTAAACCTGCTTGGAAAATTCTGAAAATTTTGCACAAGGTGTATAATATCATAGAGATCACTCGACAAAAATTTCGTAAATTATTAACAAACATAAAAATAATGAAAAACCAAAAACCGAATCTGAAACCTGAAAACTATCGATTCAAAAACGAATTGTTTTAAAATAGTAAACATGCTTTTAAAATTCTGAAAAGTTTACACAAATTGTATATTAGTATGAAAATTACTCGACCAAATTTTTGTAATTTATTGAAAAGCAGAAAAATAAATAAAAATCAAATACCAAAACTGGACAGATTCATCAAAACGTGAAAAACCCTAATTTTTGCAATTCAATAAATCTGAAAATTTCCAATTAAAATCAACATCACACACACTCATAATTTCTTTATAGCAGATTATACTCTAAACATTAATTTAAACAATTGGATTATAAAAATTGCAAAGTTTAAAACAAGAATTAAAACTCTATAACAAAGAAGGAAAAAGGGCAGAGAGGACCGAATGGTGGCCGGTGGTGGCGGAGACCGGCAAAAGGTGGTGATGGCAGCAAGCAACAGTCACGCTCTCCTTTTCTCTCTCTCTCTGTCTTTTTTTTTTTTTGTTGAAACGTAAAGTGGTTGAGGGAATGAGAATATGTTTAAAACCCTTTTTCTGATTTAAGTATCTATCAAGGTTTAATTTTAAAATATCTCCTTTTTTTTGTTTTGGATAAAAGAAAAGATAAATTTCTATCATAAAATTAAAATTCAAATAAGATATATATCTTTTTATCACAAAATATAATTTAAATGTAAATATGGCATTAAATAAAAATATATATCTTTTTATAAGATTAAATCGTAATAAATTTTATAAGGAAGTATATTAATAAATTTTTGAAATTACGAGGAATACACTAGTCAATCTAATTCTCATTTTTCTTTATTCTTATTTAGCTTGATCAATATAATTTATTAGCTTTGATTCATTTTGTTTTCAAACATGTAAATAATCTTATTTCAATCGTTTTAATCGTTTCATCACAATATTTTGAATTCGTGTCAATGCTCAACAATCTCTTGTTGTGATAAGCGATGGAAGCAAAGCTTTTATACTTAACTTGTTTTCTTTTTTTTTTTTGGTAGCGATATAAGGTGAGTAAATTGCATATATTTAAGCTTTGATTTTCGTATATTTTTATAGGCTTGTCCCTTATCGGGCTTTGTCCTACATCGATTTTCATTTGGCGGGCTTGAGCCATAGTTACTGCACGTGTGTGCATTGGGTGTGTTGTTGTTGATAGAGGGTATCGCATTGTACCATAGGTTATCACGGACCTAGAACATTAGTGCCAAACAATGGCCCGCTGTTAGGTCAGTAACCAAATTGTGGGTTTGGACATAAGACGAATCAGATCTTTGACCTAATTCGCCCACAAGTAGCGGCCTCTACTTGGTCTACTCGTTGTAGTTCTATAACTCCATGCAGAATACAATCAATTAACATTTCACTTCTTGTTCGTCTTCTTTTTATTATTGAGCAAAGGTGCTACAATATATAATAAGAAATAGTTAAACATAACAGAACACAAGAAGAAGACCCAACTGACTAGTTTGAATTACACAATCGTCAAAACCAACTTTTAGGAGAAGTTACGACACAAAGTTCGTATCATATCTCTGGAAACTCCTCTATATCTAAGCATAACACAATTCCAAACCAATCTTGCGAACAGCACCTTTCTTATCTTAAGAGATTGAAGAGTCCATACAGAATTGGCTGACATTTGCTTTTGTTTCAACTTTCTGGGTACTCAGCTCTCAACAATGCAAGCCTATCCTCTTTCTTCTTATGCTTAGGAGATCATATATGTAGACTCAACAAGATCAGTGATGTTGGCCTACAAAAACACAAACAATAGTTGAAAATCGAAACAAACACATAGAAAAACAAAAAGAAAATTTCAACATAACTAAAAGTAACAGTAAATCTGGAAAGGGTAAACCAATTGTAAAATGTTAAAGAAAAACTAAATCATACAGAAAAAATGAAAAACAAATAGTAACAAAAAAATATGAGAAATAACAAAACAAAGGAAAAGGAAAGAATTTTCTGCAAATTGAAAAAGTAACACAAATTAGAGAAAAGTAACCAAATTGGAAAATGTAGAATTAAAAGCTAAAACATAACCAAAACTATAACATAATCATTAACAATAAATAAATATCTAAACAACTTTAAGAAAATAAAAAAAACTCCAAAAACAACTAAATATAAAGTAACACTAATCAGGTAAAAAGTAAACCCTAAAGAGAAACTGAAGTATACAAATAATAGAAAAAGTAACACTAAAAAGCTAAACAGTAAACTTAAAAAGACAAAAAAAAAGTAAAGTTAATTAAACAATAGATAATACTAATTTTCTTCAAAAAATTTATAGCATAACTACTTATCCAAAAATTTTAAAAATACAAACAACACTCACATTGCAGAAGACTGTGAAGATGATTGTGTTAATGTTATTTCATCTTCGAAGAACGCGTAACACGCTTTGTCTTTTGTCTATCCTTCATAGCATCACCACAAGGCATCACTCTGAGAACTAACACTCCTTAGAAGATATCTCTGAGAGACACACCCAAAGCCTTTGAAACGCATGCTTAAGATCAACATCAATATCATCAAGATTCACAGCATCTCATCTACACTCTTTTCATTATCACTCTTAGCTAGTGTACAACTGCGCTTAGTTGAATTTTTTCTTACTCAAAGAAACATCAGATCCACTTTTGTATTATCCTCTCTTTTATCATCAACATACATAATATATATTTTCATAGCATGTCTTAATCGATACGTTCGAATTTGATTTACTAACCCTCTTCTTATTATCTCATGAAATCATCAATAGAGAAACTAGAAGAAGTGGAAGAATAGATTCATCAACAAAAATTTCTTGAACATCGTCATCATCAACAATAATTTTTGCTTCTTTTTCACACTTCAGAAGATTTGAAGGACATTCATCAGCATTTTTCTCACAACTAACATCAACATCAAACATCTTTTATCCACTCTTATCGAATCTTAGAAGCCCAACCAACATCAACATTCTGACCACCGTATCGTTATTCAACCAACTTCTGAGAACTACATCAACATCAACTGATTTACCTACATAACTCAAACATAAAAAAAAAGAATAAAAAAAAACAAATAAACAACCCACTACAAAAGAACCACAAAACAGTACAAAACGTACATACAAAACAAGAAAACTAACAAATAGTAGCATCACTTAACAAGAGAATCAACATCTTATATTAAAACTTCAGAAAACTTAGAAGGAACATCATCATCAATTGTTGTCACAACCACATTAACATCAACAGTCCTTTTAGAATTTCATCAGATTTTTGAAGCAAACACACATCAACTTCTCACTACCAGTTATCAACCAACGATTGAGACAACATCAACATCTTGGGGTTTACCTACAAAAACTCAAACTAAAACAATAAATAAAAAAACTTTCAAACCAACCCATATACAAAAAGTACCCACAACAGCACAAATTACATACAAAATCAACATAATAACAAATAAATAGCAACTCATAACAAGAGAATCAAAGCAAAGACAAAAAAAATAAAAAAAATACAATTAATACAAATGATACAAACTACCTAAGTTATTATAAACTAACAAGTAACTACATACAAAAGTACATAAAAATTCAAAAAGTAATCAATTCATACAAAAGTAACAACTAAGTATCATTTAACATTGAAATAAGCTAACCAAAGTATCCATAAAAATACTAATAAGTAACTATTAAAGACAAAACAATCCTCTACTGGCTTTTTCCTACAAGTAACAGGTATCATACAAAGATAACAACTAAGTATCAATTTAACAATTGAAATAAGAAAACTAAAAGTACCACAAAAAATAATAAGTAACTATTTAAATTTTAAAAAACACCACATTTCTTTCATCTGATGACTAAACAAAAAAGACATACAAATTTAGAAAAAGTAAACAGCAATCATACAAAACTAAAACTAAATATCAATTTCACAATAGATTTTTTTAGAAAAGTAAACCAAAATACATAATAAGTAACTAATTTAAAGCCAAAACAATTTACTTTAATGATCAATATTGTCACATAAAAACCTCACGAGAGACAAAAACAGACAAAAACACAAATAATAAGGTATAGTAAACCACAAAACAAAAACCTAAAATAAATTACATCAGTAACAAAATAAAACCAAGCATACAACAACACCAACAAAAATCAAAAAACAAAAAGTAACAACAAACAAGCAAAACCTACCTATAAAGACAGAAAAGTAATAATTTTTGAATTGAAACAAACATAACAATTACAGAGCATACACAATAAAAAAACAGTTTAACAACACAAGAACAAGAAGAACGACATGCAATTGACAAAACAAACGAAAACAATTAACAAAATTGAACAAGAAATTGAACAAAAAACAGTTAATAAGCAAAAAATTGAATGGAAAAAACCTTTAGAACATTATCCACAACTTTGTGTCCTTTGCCACGACCACGTTGAACAATTTGAGTTTTGGCATTTGACAGACGAAAAATCACCAAAAAAACTCGAAAATTGAAGTAACCGCCACGAGAATTTGAATGAAAGTAAAAGGAATCAACCAGAAAAACACAACAAATGAATTAAACAAAGACAATGAAATTTTGCTAAAGTGAAAGAGAAAGAAAAAATGAGAATTTCGAACTACAACTGACAAAGGTACAACACCTAAAATGAAAACTGAATGATGAGGAAGAAATGGTGACAGGAAGAACGAAGAAAAAAGCACGAAATTCAAACAATAAAAAATAGGTAAGTTGAATGGGCCGATCAATCCATTTAGCAAACAAACGTCGTTTTGCTCAGTAAATGGACCCCGTTATTTGCTGTTATGGGCCGCCGAAAATTACAAGGCCTCACCATTTGTGTTACATGAGGCCTGCCTCTTTTAAAAGTTTGTGTATATAATTTTACAATTGTGTGTGATAATATATTTAAATATGACATAGTGTATTTAATACGGAGTATGATATAATGTAATTTTCTACATATTAATATATCTACATTAATTTTATACTTATATGTCATTAATTTACTTTATGAATGATACTGTGTATTTGATTGTTATAATGACTTTGCATCATATAATTACTTTTACATTAATATCTTATACTTGTGGCGTGATAGATGAAATACTGTGACTTATATTGATATAGTGTACTTTGATCATATATATCTTACAATTATATCTTTTACTGTGTGTAGGTATTAATACTTTTGAATGAATATGTGTTTTAGTACAATATATGTACTCCTAAATGATTTGCGTGCTTTAATATGATACATACACTTTTGAATATTGAGTCTTTAATACGATATAATGTATTTTGTATCATATAATTATTTTTTACTTGTCTGTAATGTATGTACTCATAACTATATCGTGATTTTATTACGATATAATGTAGTTTTTTTATCATATAGTTATCTTATTCTCTGACTTATAGGTGATATTATTACTTCTAAACTATATGTGTAACTTAATAAGAATGTGTATTCTATAACATTACTTATATCTTATATTGTGCGTGATGTCATATCACTTCTGATGATACTGTTGTACTTAATACTGTATAATTTATTTTATTATCAATTATGTACCTTTGAATGATATTATGTATTATAATCGATTAATGTACATTTTATTATAATATATATATACTTTACATTATGCTTATACTTGTGTTTGATATATTTTTTGATATAATATACTTTATATTATAAAGTATACATGTATGTGATTAATAATGTATTGTGAAAATTTGTGTATTTTCATATAAATATATGTATACATTTTTATCATATAATATTAATACTTTCATATATTATATACTATTAAATGATATAATATATTTGTGAATGTTATTGTGTACTATAATATGATATAATGTATTTTTGCATCATATAATATACGTGTACTTACATTATTATATCTTCCCAAACACAAACACAAACCATATGCAACACACACCTAAATACACCACCATCGATTTCTCATCTGGCTTTAGCTTCACCACCGATTTAAGGGCGTCGATGTCATGTGCTTGCATTTCCGTTAACGACGCTTTTGTAATGAAGGCGTAGAAGGAAAGCTAAAGAGTTGGAGGTGAGGTTGAAGGCTTATTCGATGCTCGTCAAAATTGACGTCCTGAAAGTGCTTAAGGGAAGATGATAGTACTTTGACTACAAGTGATGGTGATGATATGCTCAAGGCTCTTTAAGGAAATGGGATTTGAGACTTTTGTAAAAGAAATTGAAAAAATAGGCTTTTAAGGAAGGTTGATTTGGTTAGAAGCCATAAAAATGGGGGAAATTGAGGATAGAGAAAGTTGAAATTTAGGGATTTCATTTGAAAGTGATTGTTTGATGAATAAGAGATGTTGAAGAAATATGAGGGAAGATATTTAGTTATTCAGTAAAAGAAAGTGGTATTGTTAGAGGAATCTCACGTGACTTAACTTGGATCCACAATAAATTATTGTAGAACGGTTCCATTAAAGTCTTTGTAAAGGTTTTTCCAGATGATCATGAATGATTCGCGTGAATGACCAATCACTTATTGCAAATTTAATGACGAATATTTTTCCACTTTCAATATTTTACATCAATTTTACTATCTATCGACTTATAACATCAAATTCAATAATCACACAATATATACAATCACTTTTTTTAAGATAAGAAGAGAAAAAACTACAATAATACAATTCAATGATTTGCCTTATTGCCTTTAACTTGAATGGAATCACTCGTTCAACAGGATCATTAGCATTCACCAGGCCAATGTGTTAATGTTCCTTTTTACACCATATTCCATCACTAACATTACGTCACCATCTTCATCCACACCACCATAATCATCGCCTATGCAATACAAGCTTGTGTTAGAAATTTGATTTAGAAACTAGGAAACATGAATCTTCATACTCCGTATATAATATATACCAATATAATAATAAATTTTATCAAATTTCTATTATATATTATCCCAATGGTGAAGGAATTGTATCAACATGAGAGGTTGAATGTCTTTTCTAACGCTTGCTGTCCTCTTTACCCGCTCGATTTTAAAATGTTTGTCATGTTTGAAACTTTATAATAAAATTTAATGAGGTTAGTATATAAATATTTGATTGGAAAAAAATAAGGAAAGTGAGGTGTCGTCCAACTATTATTAAAATATAGTAAAAACGTGTACGAAAATAGAATAAAGCAATAATATACACACATCAAAAGAAAACTTCCAAATAAGAGATATGCACACTTTATTAGAGTATAGAGGGATTTGGTACTTTTTTTCAATTGAGATAATGAAAGTTAAAACATGTACCAATTTGACTTAAAGAGGGATTTCGAAAAGTTTGACTTATATATGAAAGATAGGATTATTGTAGGGAATTTTTTATAAAGTTAATAGCATTTTTTTTTCTGTTTAATTAAAAATGAAATAAACAACCTAAAGCTCAGTTCATTCAATGGCATACAGGTATCTCCTGAATTGTGAGTTATGAGAGAAATGACGACACTATGAGTGTATATCATGAAAAACATTTACAAGAAAATAGAATTGAAAACAAAGAAGCTAAAAGCAAAAGGAACATATGTTTGTACGCAAGTCAATAGCGAGATTTAGTTACTAACCTTTCAAGAATAACATTCGATGGGAGCGCATCAGGAAGCATCCTGATTGGACAATCAATAAAAACTCAAAATGAGTGAGCTGAGGAAAGCCATTCTCAGTGCAAACCAACTATATCATCCTCACTCTACGATGACTTTTCACTCGTAAATCAAGGATCATTAAAGAACTTAGTTTCCCAATGGAAGCTGGTAGTTTATTGACACCTGTACCCTTTAGACTCAAATACCTTAAAAATGTTAAGCTGATCCCAACCTTTGTAGGCAAACTCCCGTAGTACAAATGAAAACCTTCAAAATCAAAGACACGCAGTAACTTGAAGTTTTTGCAAAGAAATACTGTGCATCTAGTTGTATCCTGCTGCATTCGCCATAGTTCGTAATTTAATTCAGTGGTGTCAATCATCTGAATTAAAAAGTCACCTACGTTTGAACTCGAGCTATGTCTCCCGCAAGGGCAACTGCATAATAAGTTTTCAAGCAAATCTATGCTCTTACTTATTATTCCCTCTTTCATACGTACATACATTTTTTCTAATCGAATGAACAAGATTGATCGAAGAAGTGGTGATTCTACTGATGATAACATTATTGGCACATGACTAACAACTTCATTACCACCGCAAATACTCAGCCGTCGAAACTTCTCATTTGGAACGTTCAATTTTTGTTGGCGTTCATTCTGATCGTTATGATAATCAAAGATTTGAAGAAAGTTTTCTTCTTCATTGATCTCTAAACACTTATCACGCATAAGATCATGAAGACGACATGTTTCAATTTCTCCATAGGCATTGTTAATCATCGCCCCAAATTACTGATTTTCGCCCCAAAATTTTTAGTAAATTGACCAAAATACCCTCACTTATACCACCCTCACTTATACTCACCATTCACCCTAACACAACCACCATTATTCAACGGCGGAAAAAGCAGGCGAAGGTGGTCCATCGGTGGTAGACGACGCGTCGGTGATTGGCTCCGCTTCTAGCTTTCGGGTATGTGCGATTTTTTTTTTTTAATTTTCGAGAACCTACG
>SNQN01005275.1:5533-45614 GCA_008642245.1 Bassia scoparia | reverse complement strand
CGTGGCATAAATTTTAATACTTTACCTAACTTTGTGTTATAGATAGTTATTCCCGTGGCTAATTAAAATTATGCCACGAATTTATAATTCCCGTGGCATAATTCGTGGCACAAGTGATGATTTGTTGTAGTGAGAAGAGAGCAAATAGCAAAAAATAGGGGTCACGTGCATTGCACGTGAGATTTAATGACCTGAGGGAGGTGGTCAACGCCTGAAACAACCGCATGGCAGTGTTCAACAAACGGAACGGTAGTTGGTGACTATTGTGGAYAAATTTTTTTTTGATGGCARTTTCTCGCAAAGGTCTCTATTATAGTGGGAGTTGTGGACAAATTTTCCATAAGTTTATATATGTTCAATTAAGTTCTGATAATTATAATCATTACTTTTCTTTCTCACAAAATAAGTTCAAATAAGTATCAATAAGATAAGATAAGATAAGATAAGTTCACTTAAGTATAAATAAGTTGAAAAGAAGACACCCCAAGTAAAACCAAGCATATGRAATCAAGTATGGTTGTATGAAGTTTCCAAACCATCATGGCTTCATTCTTGATTTCAATCACATACCATTATATGAACCAAAACACACCCTCAAAACTTGATAGCTTWTACAATCTAGAAAAATCTAATTTATAACTTTATATATATTAGAGTTTGTCATATGGTAATCATTAGCGTACATATATAATAAGTAATTAGGGTTTTTTTTGGATGCAAATAAGCTACAMGCTAAGGACGGATAGATATTTACATTGAACGATGGAGAATATAAAGATTCAAATCCTTGACCGTAAGGACCAATGGTGGAGTTAGAGCCATTGCTCAAAACCCCTTCTTTAGTACTAAGTAGGGTTAATTAGCTAGGTTTTGCGTATACCTGGCAAAAACAAACCCGACCCAATTTTGACCTGGAAACCGACCCGGAAAAGTTGGGTCATGAACAAGAAGATTTGACCGAAACCCGTTTTTTGACCGAACATGTCAACCTGTTTTAGAATGCTGACCGACCTGTTACCGACCTGACCGATCGATTTGACCGATTTATCTAGTGTAAGTACTTTTAAATGTGTTTAATTATGTACAAATCACAAATATTAGTCAAAGTAATAAATGTAAATATTGCCAAAGGTTCACTATTTGCAATAAAAAAGAAGCAGAAGGTGTAGTTTCGATAAAAAATTACTAGTGAATATGATCAAATTATACATTTTTTACCTTTTGAAGCCCTAACCATCTTTTGCAAATAATAATATTTATTAGATTCAGACAAATATATGGTTTAATGAATAATTTCTACTTAGTTTAGTCACATTATACACTTTTAAGTCCTAAAAACCTTAATAATTGATCTAATTTTTGCGAAACATCGAAAGAAAAAAAAGGCGCTAAAAAAATTTGACCGACCGACCGACCTGTTACCGAAAACATTGGGTGGTCATGAACAAAGAAATTCGACCCGTTACCGAAAAATGACCGACCTGTAAATGTCCGAAACCGAACATTGACCGACCGATACCGACCTGACCGATCGATTTGCCAGGTATAGTTTTGCGCAACGAGAACAAAAATGGTCAGCGGAATGAAGATGCTTTTCTAGGTAAAGACTATTGAGAGAAGGTCAAAACTCAAAAGCAGTTTCATGTTGGAAATTTCCTTTATATAAAAAAGAAAATGTAATATATGTTCACTTTTGTTTTTTATTTATTATTCAATTTAAAAAATAATGCAATCTATGCAAGCCATAGAAAAATAAATAGTAAGACGGTCAAAAGCAACACATTTCAATATTATAGTGGTGGATTGAGAATATACTGCAGCTCCTATTAATATGAATGAATAAACGAATAATATCATCTCATATTCTCATCTCATCTTGTACTACAATAGATAGTGCCATGCAACGATGTTTATACTCTTACTATTTATGCCAACAAACATATTGATAATTCTATTTAATATATACTGGATTTTAATCATGGGGAAAAAAATAAATAACATGATTGGATGATTCTAAATAGAGTAGATCATCAATGTTTTATAAGGGCTTTAGTAATAAGAGGTTTATCATTGCGGGGCTTGTTTTATTTTTAAACGTTCGTAAACAAACTTTTTATAGTTACCAAAAACATTAGAGGTTCATAAATATTAAAATGGATGAACATTATTCCTAACTAGTGTCGAGAATTGAACTTCTGAAATAATCCATCCATGCATTAAATTATATGTTTTTATTTGTTTTATTTTTCAAATTTTCATTAGATCGTTGAGTTACTGATAAACGTATGTTAAATTGCGTCGGTGCAAACTATACCTTGCATAAACATACAGTATATCCTACTAGTTTTTATGTGCACGCGATGCGTGCGACATTTTTTAAATTTATACACAAATATGATCGAATATTGAACAAATATATTACTCGTAGATTGTATGATTTTAATTGAATGATTCCATAAAAATGATATCACTTCCACTATTATGTATTGAATCCAACTGGAGATTTTTTATGATATAAATTTGAAAATTTAAATTTTGTATAAACATAATAAATTTATGGGATTAAATTACTTATTGTTATTAATTAGTAATTGACTATCATGATTAATTTTGATTTAACTTTTTTTTACTCAATTAAACTTTTCCTTTTTGTTTATTTGATTGACATTATTTGATGAATAAACCATTTTAGTAATTATTTTTTCAATTGATGTTGATTGAGATATTTGATGGATTATCACCATTTAAACTTATTTATTATGACAAATAGAGTAAATAAAAGGTTTTTAAATTTTATTTTTACAGTTTTTTAATTAGATCATTAAGGGTATTTGAGTAACTTCATAGGGGGACACCATTGCTCCCCTTCCCTTATATAATAGAGATATATCCTTTTGTGTTAATTGTTTTWTAAAAGAATTTTTGTGTTAATTGTTCGGAAAAWTTGTTTTGATCAGTTTTGAAATTGCATGAATTATTTTGGGGATTAATTTGATTTATTTTTGAAGTCCTTTTGCTATRTTTCTAATTTTCAATTATTATGAGATCAATTTAATTAAAGACATTTTTTTATATTACTGATTTTAAGATATTCAGATTTTTAGTCGTTATGGGATTTTCAATGGTGCAAGCTTGACAAAGTAACCACACTAATACAAAGATTATATGCTTGGGAAAATACGGATAGTTGTTTATCTCTCTCTCTCTCTCTATATATATATATAAATAATATATATATATATATATATATATATTATTTTCACTATGTGTTGTTTTTATTTTATTTTATTTTTATAGTTTAATTTTTTTAAAGTAGAAATAAATATAGGAAGGGAGTGTTTTTGGAGGGAAGCCTCTTATATGTAATCCTTAGGGATACATTAAAGGCTACATATAGCCTTTTTCATTCTGAATAAAGTAGTTGGATGTTTTATAAGGGTTTTAACCATAAGAAGTTTTTTTTAAAACTTTTTAAGGATTTGTGAGCAATCCTCTTAATGTTACCTAATACATTAGAGGTTTATATATTGTTATGAAACCCCGACTCGCATATCACTACGGAAGATATAGGAAATGACCCTCTAATAGCACAAGCAATAAAATACGATCTAAAGAGACAATTGTTATGGAGAAAATATTAATCCCTCAAAGGAATACACTATTGTATTAATGTAATAATGAACCTCTACAATAATACAACTTTTACACTTGATTGTGGTTCTCCTCCCTCTCTAACCATTCTCAAGATTTTTTCCTCTCATGGCGACTCCTCTCACATATTACCACACCTGGCCTCTTTTGTGGTTGTAAATTCCACTATCATCATGTTTGTTTCCAATTTAACTCCTCATGATTAGTTGATTAAGAAACCCATCACAAGTGCCGAAGCACACCCCTCAATAAGTTATGACCCCTCAATGGTATTTCCACCCCACAATGATGTTTTACACACCCCTCTCTTGGTATCACATACACCTACATTGTGYCTCCCAACATCATCACAATGTTTAGTCTAAACCCTATATTTATAGGCTAATATAAAATTCTACATCAACTAAGATATCTTGCTTGCTTCCTAAGTCTAAAAATATCCTACTTGATTACATACCATAAAATTATTTAGTATTTATTGGAAGTAGGATTCTTGTAATATCATATATAGAATAGTGATGCAAGCATGTCTTGTCACACACCCAATTTCTAAGAAGTTAGCTTGATTATAGCTTGCTAGGGTTCGATGAAGTACTTTAATCAAGATATCAAATTGTGTGATACATCGTGTGTGAAATGAAAAGTTATAACTAAACTGATACAGAAAAAGCACAAATATTTGTTGGGTGCTATGGACTCCAAAATACTATTTATACACGAAAACCCTTGTCTTACTTTGACTAAAAAAGATTATTATAAAAATTGGACAATGTTTGAATCAAGGGTTCATACTGTAAGACTTGCCTCATTTAATCAAAAATGATTTGAGAGATGAAGGAAAACCTCACTAAAGTCTCTTATCACAATTAATTAAACCAACTACCCTAGCTATTATTCCTTTGTTATCATATTCGTTTTATCTTATTAGCTTTTTTTTTATAAATAAATTTGACTTTTATTATCCTTTAATTAGTTGTTGACCTTTATCTAAAAGCATTGTCTAGATGCGTTACGTATTTATACAATATAATATAATTAGTGGAAGATGGTTGTAAGTTAACAAGATTATCAAGTATTGGAAATATATCGAGATGAAGGCTTGTTGTCTTGTTAGTAAGCTAATATAAATAGATCATGTCCAAACTTGAAAGATCAAAATCTTACGTCCCCAAAATAAAAGCATATAGCATACAAAATTGTTGCATTGCATAGTTGATATATATTCGGATCATATAGTACGTAGCATACATAAAAAAATTGCCTTTTTTTGTTTGTCTTTCATGAATATGTATGCGAGGAGGAAAAAAAACACAARACAAAAACTTTTCATTTTTAGTAGGTGACTTTTTTAGACATATTATATAGAAAAATTAATTGTAAATTTTACTTTTTCCTTTCAAAATAGATAATATTTTTTTTTTGTAATAATTTCTTCATCAGGTGTCATTTCAAATGATTTAAAAAATTGAATACGATTGCACTTAATTAGCTAGGTAAAACCGGTCCGAGGAGATGATTAAATACGTGTCATTTTGTCCATTTTAGCAGTTTTGTTATTTTATTGTTTGAACGTTTGATTAGGACTCTTATCCCATCTAGTTGAGATGTTGCATGGTTAGTTGGAGGAGACGAAGGGTCCATGCAAAAAAAAAAAAAAAAAAAAAAAGCACTCAGCTCGTGGAAGGATGAAGTTGGTCCTTGGATCTTCACAAGGCACATGCATGTCACAACTCCCTTTCTTTATAAATGAAGAAGATGGTCAAATTTTGACTAGAATATGTGTTGTGTATGTGATGCAAAGTTGTAATTGGAGGTGGGCAACATATTCAAGGGCCTTTAAGCTTTATGTTTCTATTCCTTTTTTYCCCCTTAAGTAAGTACAGCATATTCCATCTTGTGTATCACACTTCATTTTATTTATTTATTATTTATTATTTATTAAGGAAAGAAAATTAGGTAATGTCACAAAACACTACCTAAGACATCTACAAAACAAATGTCAATAAATTACTACAAGAAACATGAAAGAAGAAAAAAGGAGCATAAAAGACTTCATGACTTCATGTATGTACATATATAGACGTGGGGCCTATTTACCTCAACTTAATTCAGTTCAGTTCAGTTATGTTCCATTTAATTCAGTTTAGTTTTAAATTAACCTCATTTCTTTCTCTCTTAAACAATTCATTTCATTTAAGTTCGTTTGTTTTTAGTTGGAGTAAACAGGCTCCTATATATATAGTTTGGTTGGAGCTATAAATAGCTCATCTAATATCCCACACTTCTCAAATTAGCCTAATTATTCTTTATAGATTATTAGTTATTAGTTAAATGGATCCACCTCTCCATATATAATTATGGACTTATGGTGTTTGGTTCACAATTTGGCATGACTTTGGTATCAAGACTGAAACGAGTATGATATAGCTTTGAAATAAAATTGATTTTCTTTACCATAGGTTTGGTTTTAATTAATTTGTCACTTCATCATCTTAACCAAAAATTTAAACTTATCTTGTGATTGAACCAAAAGCATGATAAAGTATAGTTATTAGTTTGAGCATAAGAAACAAACAAGATTGCCAGGTAAGTGGACGAAGGTTGTGTTGAGCTGAGGGATGATATACTTGCTGCTGGTATATGTGTAGCGCAGGTTATTTTTGGAAAATCATACCTAATTCCTATTTAAACATCACGTGAGGCAATATGAAATAACAGGGTCTCAGTCTCACACTCTCACTTAGTCATTTTTGAAATTAAGTCTTTCTCTCTCTTCACCTTCTCTCATTCTCTTCATCTTCTCTCTTTCCCATCGTTTCTTCTCTGTCTCATCTCTTTCCCTTCACTCTGAACACCACTACTTTGTTGAAGGCGAGTAATCTCCGATGTCGGCAACAGATCAGCCCTCTCCGGCGGCATGAAGAGACGACGACCGATATGCTAAATTTTATTTATTTAATTTTGTAAAGTTTATTAAATTTTTAATATTTTAGGTGATACTTGCATGTTGAAAGAAGATTATTAATATAGAATTTTTTTATATGCAATGAATCTATCAAAGTGATGTTCGTCATCTAGGGTTTAATTACTTTGTTGGTTCAGTGTAATTGATTTGAGGAATTAGGGCAAAATTCTTTGTGATTTTGGCGAATTAATTTGACAAATTTGGGCCGAGATGTGTTAATTTTTGTTTCAATTTACTTTAATATCGATTGGGGTAGATAATACAGTTCGATGAATCAATTTTTTTTGGTTTTTGTCCATCATCTTTTCAGCTACATCTAGGGTTCAAGAAATATGAGTTCTTTCACTATAATTAATAGGAGTTCAACAAATATGCCAGTCTTTGAACATGTTTCTTTTTTAGCTAAAAGACTAGTGATATTTTTACAAAAATTTGTAGAAACAATTTTTAAAAAGCAGTCGATTTTATATATGAGCAGGAATTTTGTATATTTGTATGCCTCTGATTGATTCTGAATGTATGTAGAATATGAACGAGAATGTTGGAGCAAAATGGAGGTTTCGTCCTGATTGTTTTCGAGTGAGTTTGTAAATATATTTAGTTTCATAACTTTAATTTTTTGGCCATATTTATTTGTGTGTTGTGTATTGAATTACTGAGTTTTGTATGTCCAGGATAACAATTTGAGTGTTGGTGGTCGTGTTAAGGAGGATGGCCAAGTGATTAAGGTTTTGTTAGATAATTATCATAAAGTGCCTAATGTGAGGTGTAGGATTGAGAATTTTGGTAGTGTAGTGGGTGATTTTTCTGATCAGAAAAGGGATTGTGTTATAGTTATGGGTTTGCAAGTCTTGCTTTCATTGGTGGGTAATGGATTGCCCAGGAGTTTGTGTTATTGGCTGGCCACGCGTGTAGATGCTATTAGTAGGGAATTGATTACTGTTGATAATAAGGTTTCCCCCCTATGTATTCTTCAGGTTCATTGGGTTTTAGGGATTCCATTTGAAGGTAAAGAAGTACATAATCAGTTGTTGAATGATGAAATGGAAAAACAAGCCAAGCACATATGGGATGACTTTGGTTCGGAGTGTGGTGTTGGTGCTAGAAAGACAATTGGTATAGCCGGTAAAGATATAGAAAATGTCTTGAAACAGGATGWAATTAGTGAAATGGAATTCTAACGGGCTTTCCTAATGTTCACTTTGAATGAGATATTGTGTCCCACAACATGTCATAGGTTATCTAATAAGTTGGTGCCTGTTGTAACTTTGTGTGTGGTGGCGAATGATTATGATTGGAGTAGTCTAGTACTCGACCATTTGATGCATTACTTAAAGAAGTTTGCTAAGGTGTTTCATGCAAATGGCTATGTTCCCGGTTGCGGTGGCTGCACAATGTTTTTGGCAATGAGTTTTCTTACTTTATATTTCGTTCTTATCAATTTTTAGCCYGTTTGGAGTGGTCATTTTTTGGTTGATAATGATATTTGGTTGTTTGAATTTGGAGGTTTTTTTTTACCTTGATAAGCTGAAGAGGAAACCGCTGAAATGGAATTTGACTCCTAGGATCAGTGTATGGACTAAATCTCAACAAAAAATTGCCCAAGATGCTAATAGGTTGCAATCTGAAGACTTTGGGAAATTGACGGTATAGTTTTCATACTAAATTATGTATTTATATTCACTCGATCTCATAAGTGTATTCTACATTCATGCATGCATAAGTTACTTTTGTTTTAATTTTTTGTTTCAAATAATTGATCAAAGGGTTATGTTGTTTTAACGTCCATATGTTCAAGACGAAAATCAATTATTCTAATTGTCTATAGTAAACATGTAAGCATGCATTTGTATAGAGTACAAAGAGTCATGTTTTGCGAACTTTGTTTCATAAACTACTGTGTGTTATTAATGCACGTATCTTGCACAAAGTGATATGAACGAGATTTAACCTTATATACGGAGTACTTAAAGTTATATTTTGAACATGGAAAAATCATTGCTAAATYGACATAATAAGTGGCCCTTTTGCAGTTTAAACAAATTGACAATAGTATATTCAAGTCTTTAACATTAAGCTTCTAAAAAGAGAAAACAATAATAATCTCTACTATTAGCCTTAACTTTGATCCATATGTTAATTAACTAGC
Source organism: Bassia scoparia (assembly GCA_008642245.1). Taxonomy (NCBI): domain Eukaryota; kingdom Viridiplantae; phylum Streptophyta; class Magnoliopsida; order Caryophyllales; family Amaranthaceae; genus Bassia; species Bassia scoparia. Next base: position 36,849 of record SNQN01005275.1, on the reverse strand, counting down.
CAACATAAACATAATTTCAAGACCAATGTGACTAGGTTACTAGAATTGTAATCCGAGCATGAATGATTACTTTCTCAAATGATCAAATTAAATTGAAAATATCCAAACATTTTTGAAATGTTCTCTTTCAGTGCTTGGATGTTTCTTATGGCGAGCATCATCCCATGGAACCGAGGGATGTTGTTCCTAGTAATTGCAATAGTAAAGTGCGTAAGGAGGGTAGTGTAGGTGTAGGCAGGTGCACCTCAAACTTTTATGGCAAGTCACCTCCTACAGCAAAACGGTTGAAAAGGCGCAAGGATTGTACCTTGAAGCCTTTTGGACACGAGTTGAAGAAGAAGTGTGCTACGGCAGAAGGTAAGTTTTATTTTTTATTCTTTTAAAAAAGTTTGAGAGCTTAGTATGTCATTCAAGAGTGTCATATAACATGTCAAGGGGTAGTTGGATAATGAGCTCACAACAATAAATTGTCTAGTGTTCTAATCCCTCGGCAATGAGACTCACTCCTTTTTTCTTTTCTACTTTCTAGCAGCTTAACTTTTCATGCATGTGTTGAAACCTGCCCCTATTATTTTGGACTATGATATTGATTTCTATTATTTTGGACTATGATTGATTTCTTTCCAATAGTCACATTTAATTTTATATTCATTTATAGGTAGTCTAGTTAGGATTTATAGACAGGTATACTCATTTTATTTTATTGTAACCTTATAGGTGGAGATGCACAATCAAAACAATTTTCGTGTCATGCCTCCGCTTTACCAAAAATTCATGATGAGCATGATAAGTCCAATGCTGCACCAGGTATAGGTAGTCACATTTCAGACAATATTATGGAGAAATCTATTGATCCTCGCGATGTCAAAGAAGTGCATAAGTTGATCAATGTTGATCCTATTTGTGATGCACCTTGTAATGTAGGTGAAAATAATGATTTAGATCAATCCCATGCGAAAGGAGACGGGACTACATCTAGTAGCTCAGAGGTGAGCTACACTTCTCATGAAGAAAATCTGGAAGCTAATTCCCCTCCTCGACAAGGCAATGCTGAGAAAGACATACAATATATTACGGTAGGTCCTGACCCTACGCCTAATGATTTCGCTTCTGTTAATCAAGAGAAAACTCCTATTGCATTTAGTAAAAGTCGTAAACAGAGGCGTTGTAGATCTTCCAAGAAGTTCTCACCTGATTACATTAAAGCTTAGAGACCAACATGTTCGAGAATGCAATTGAACAAGTTAGGTAAGTTGGTTGATAGTTTCACGAGTGGATCTGTGTAAGTGCTCTACTATTGTTCGACATATGTTATTTACTTCTCATKAGATGTACGAATTGTCTCTAAATAACTTAGTAGTGCCGATGCAGTCATGATACAATGTTGTGACTTGTCTGCTAAGTTGTCACATATGAGAAGGGTAGTTTCAGAGTCCATTGGTGTTGATTAGTTGGTATGTACCAAACAATAATTTAATGTCTTTAACATGATTTTATGAGGAATTTTATGAAAATGAATTCTTCTTCTTATGTATATGAATAAAGTATGTTAAAGTGGCCGCAAAATTGTACTCCAAGGAATGGGGGAGTAGGTGGGTACAACGCAGCAAGAAGCTTATCATCGATCCTCAATTTTCGGTAATTTTTGTCATTTATTTCCTTTGATTTGCTTTGGTTTGAAGGATATTTATTCTGATTATTTGAAATGATGGTTACTGGTTTTATTTTGGTATGTTTTAGCTTGATGTGTTGTCGGGTAGTCAAGCCGATTTTATGTTGGAGGAAGATCTAGTTTCCAACTATGTCTCTCAATTGCTTGGGTCTGGSCTTTGCATAAGGGTTAACGTAGTAAGTGTTTTTTGATTGAAACTTACCGTTATTTATTTCATACTTTTGGTGTCTAATTGAAGAAAATTTGTGTAGTTGTTGTCCCTGTTTCACAACGGGATGTGTGGTGTGGTATTGTTGTTTCTGTCAATAAAAGCGAAATACGTATATTTGATCCCACATGTAAAATCGTTAGTCGTACTGAGACAATAGATAAGCTAGTACTTTTTTTGTTTTCTTATTTGTTTGTTCAATTTGATTTTAAGGAAATTCCACTTCGTACCACTAGGGTTTTGCCAATTCCATTTCGTACCCCTATTTTTTATTCCAAAAAGTACCATTAATTTGTTAGCCTAATTGCTACAGTAACATTGCAATACTATTCTCGTTAACCTGCTGTTAGTGGCCTAATTTGACTGTTAACTTTAAAAATTTAGCTCCCTCTTAAAGGCTTTTTTTTAACTTCCCCCATTTTTGTTGGTATTAGCCTATTAATACAGTTGTTCAAGGTCACATTTTTCACTTCGTGCTCTCATATTCTTCCATCATCTTCTACTTTTGTTCTATTCACTTGCAATCTTCTACAATGGCTTCCTGTAGCTTTTCCTCTTGAATTCACGAAATGGGCCTCGATTATCTCCGGGAAATTTTTGCAGAGTACTTGSTTGCCCCAATGAACCAATGACATAACAGAGGCAAAAAAAAGGACAATTAAACACTTTCTCATCAAAATTAAGCAAAAAAATAGCATAATTCAATCACATTAGTTGGCCATTGAAGACGACATTTTTCAGCAAAAAAAATTGGAGAAACAAGAACAAAAGTGAAAGAAGGAACTAACCTCAACAATTGGAAGCGTTGACGATGAACACCTCCACGAAAATGCCAACAATTATTCAAGGAAGAACTCCAAAGGATTCGATGACGATGAGGTTATTTCAGAAGCAGAGTTTGAATAAKTGCAAAAGAGGGTTTGTAGGAGGCAGATGAGAGAATTAATTGTGTTATTAATTAATAACAAGGAATTTACTATACTAACCCTAAAAAACCAACACTTACCACTAACTTAGGTCGTACTAACAGCAGGTTAACGAAAATAGTTTTACAATGTTACTGTAGCAATTAAGTTTCTAAATTAATGGTACTATTTGGATTTTAAAAGAAATAGGGGTACAAAATGGAATTGGCAAAACCTCGGTGGTAAGAAATGGAATTTCCCTTGATTTTATTAATCTTATAATAATGCTCGTTAATGACCACTTTCTGTTGTTTGTAGCTCGTTGCTCTTGAACCTATTTTGTCTAAGGTTCAGTCTTCTTGGGAACCTGGATGTTTACTGAAATGGAGCAGACAAAATGTTGTATTTGCTCACCCTTGTGACAGGTTAGTAGATTGTTGTGGTAATGTGTTGTTGATGAAGTGTTTGGTTTTGATTTTATTTTTGTCTTATCTTTTTTCTTCCGATAACCATGGCCATTAGATCTGCATCTGGTTTCGTTTTGTTGATGGCTTTCAAGAGTAGCGGTGATCATTTCCGAGATCGTATTGTAACGGTAATTCACGAACCATCCTTGGTGTTTATTCCATTCTTATTTTTCCAATTAGGAACCGATCTTATTTTTTATTTTTTAAAGGTGATTACTCGCAAGGATCGTGAATGATTGTGTTGTGAAGATGTGATGTGTGCCCATAATGAAGCAAGAGAAAATGTGAAGGCGATGCTTACTAAACATTAAGGAATGGTCAGATGATGTTGTTGACAWAAGATCGATACAATTTAGTTTTTGGATAATTTAACTCTAATTTTAGATCTAGTTGTTTCTTTAGCATTGTACAGAACAGTAAGTATGAAATGTGATTCATTTTGTTTCTACTTCTAGTTGTCAGATGATGTTGTTTCTAGTTTTCGGACAAAGGATTCATTTTGTATGAAATGTGATTCCATACATTGATGAATTGGTGTATGTGGCACAAGTTCTTAGATTTATGAATTATGGACAATGTTATGGCCGACTTTAATTTTGTGTGGACAATGTTATTCAATCCTTGTATCAATATTATGAATTCGGGACAATATTATCTTAATTTTCATGATCATTAAGTAGAGATAATGTAATACTTAATTCTGGACAATATTATCTTTATTTTAATAGTGATAATGTAATACTTACTGAACATTTAGTAATTCTTGTGCCAGCAACTTCATAGCATTTCATTGAAAATTTGGTGCTGATGGCACCTAAGTGGCTAGCAAAATAACCTTAATACAAACTAACATTAAACTTAAACTAGGACCCATTAAAATTCGATAGTTAGACTCGACCTAAGACACCGAATTAAACGAAACCTCAACCTCATACTACAAACAATAACTTCGACTCGATCATAGACACCAACTAGGACTCGACCTATTATAGGACTCCTCAAACTGCTACATGTTATGGTTGCATTGTTTCTTTGCAACTTATATCATTGGAGATGATATGAGGGTCATGCATCGGACGGGGAGTTTGGAGGGAAAGCCACTCCGATGGCCTGGCAAGACAAAAAAATTCAAATTAATTTATTATATGTTATATCTAATTAAATATAATGATTATAAAGTAATTAATTAGTAATTTGCTTACAAACTTACGGTAATGCCTCCGACCATCCGTGTTACACTTCTCACATCGGCAACAACTTGAGTGCTCCCATGTGCCCTAGCCTGATCCCATAGTAATGCATGACCCCCGCTCAACCCAATACTCTCATTGACCCCCCATCCCATTTCGATCTCTAGCTTCTCAAGTAGGCGAAGAAACATGGGTCAGTATAGCCTTGTCTCGGTGACGATAATGGCAATAGGATTGTGTGTTTCATTAGCTTTCTTGAAATTCTTTAAGAATGATTTTCTTCCTGCATGAAGACAATTCCAAACAACTACACTTGCCCCAAACTCCAACATATTTTCCTTACGCTCCATGTCGGGGCAAAGCCTTATTGTGGCATGCCTACTCACAATGTCCTCAAATTTGTTTCCCCTATAAAGGAGGAAATTGAGTGATGAAATGGGGTGGGTTATGTGGAAAACCAGAAAGACATTAGTGAAATAAGCCATTTCAATTTGGATAGGGGTGTTTGTGATTTGGTAGATAGGTCCTTGGAATTTTATTATTGGTTTTGGGTCTACCATCTCATGAATGAACTTAGGGACAAGCTTAGTAATGCCATCATAGGCATGCTTATAATTTTGGAGTTTCCAAAATAGGCTGGAAAGATTAGTCTTACCAACTAGGTCGACGCAATGTGGAATTAATGTTGGGCCACACGTGCCACCCTCGCCTATCATTATCATGTCCTTCAGCTCGTTCGCCCATGGGGTGTCTGGGCTCATCTGTATGCGCTGCAAGGCCAAATCCTCCACGTCATCAAGCTCGATTCGACCATCGGATTCAATTTTCTTCTTTGCATACACCCAGTTATTGAAGTTGCATTCTTGGACATTGTTAGTTGGAGGTTTCCAAAATTCGAAGTTGTGTGGTGTTTTGGGGGCATAGTAGTACCGTGGTGGTAAGTTCCCATTGGGTGCATGGTTAGGTTTGTTGGCAGCCATGAGGAGGAAATTGAAAAAAATTTAGTTTGAAAGTGATAAATAGATGTGAAGTGGTGCAGGAGCATATTTGCTACCTCCCTTCTTTTATAGGTAAAAGTAATTTCTTGAAGATGCCCAACGTTGCCTGGCTTATAATCTGACATATCAATTTATATTTCGTTATTAAAATTAACATTGTCTTAACATTGATTATTTCGATTTGAACCTCTTATAACATTGTCCAGAATTGGCCATTTGAAAACATGTTTACAATGACTAGTAGTGAATTTATTTCCAAATTTGAATTAGGTTTTATTCACATTTTAGACAATGTTTAGTACAGTGCTGGACAAAATTATCACTTGGATAATAAGCCTTTGTGTCAATTTAGACAATGTTCAAGATTGAAGGTTTCCCGAAGGTACTCAAGAGGGGGGGTATTTTTGAGTGCCTATTAAAAAATTTCGATTGTGGACTGTTCTAGTAGAGTAGACCAGTTGGACTGGTCTCGCAACGGAATAACTGTTGAATAGTACGTAGAACGATATCAAGCAATAATAATAAAGACACACCAAATTTAACGAGGTTCACCCAACTCTAGGCTACGTCCTCCTACCCCAGTTACTTTTATTAAATATACTCCGAAATAATTAAAGCAACCCTCACTCACAATGTATGTGAACTCACACACACAATGTCACCCCACACTCAACCCAAGTGTGCTATTTTCGCACTTGAACTCACAAGCACTCACCATTAAACTGTCAAAAGCTACCCAATCACCAACCCCTTCGTTGGTGATTCAATACAATACAAATCTTTCAATTTACTCACTCAATGAGTTTACAAGAGTATATGAACGCTCAAATCTTTTGTGCACTCGTGTGTATGAATTGTGCTTGCTTGATCTTAGGCTTAAGACTTTTTTCTTTCTTTCTTTCTCTCAAAAATAAACCTTTTAAGAACGTGGAGAGAACTATTTTTTGTGAGTCTATATGCATGGATATTTATAGCCAAAGGCCTAGTAATTACTTGTGTTGCAACCCTAAAATATCGGAGATAAATAAAGATATATCTATTCCCTATATTTTAGGAAAGTCCCATAAGATATTATTCCATACAAGATGATATAATATCTTATGTTACTTTAATTGCATCTCAAGTAATTACCATATATCCAAACATATATTCCCACCAGATCATCTTTGAAGTTTCCATAAAACCGTTTTAAGAAAAACTTTCCAAAAAAATATTTTTTAAGAAAACTTTCCAAAAATCTTTTCTTGCTCGAGAAGATGATCAGCGTTGTGAGAACAGTGTAACTGTTCTCCCAACTGGTAGGGTCAAAGTCAACCAACCAACTGGTTTAGTTGCCTTCAACTCTAAGAGAGAAAGTTTAAAGCTCAATGCCATCAACCAATAATACAAGCACTCAACAAACACATTTATGCACTAATAAAACAAGAAGACTTATTCTAATCCTAGAACAAATATTCATTGTTCTTCAACTTCTCGAAGCTTCCTTGATCTTTAATAAGCTTGATCTTCTCGAGTCTTCCTCGAAGGACTTTCTACTTCAATAGTTGGAATTAGCACAATATAACTTGTTAGCATACATGTCACTGTCTTTCAAGTGTCCAAGAACAGTATCTCAGCTGTTCAGACCAGCTATATTAATCAGACCAATGTACCTGTTCTTACAACTGTTTGTCATCACTCAAAACACTAGGGGACTCAACAAATTCCCCCTTTTTGATGATGAAAAACCCTGTGAGAAGTTCCTGCAAACAACAAGTTATATGCAAAAACAACTCTATCTCGATGGAACTATTTTTTGTCTTTTTWAATTTTTTTTAATTTTTTAGTCTCTAAGTGAAACAACCAACTAACTTGGTTATTTCCTATGAAAGCAATAAAATAAACTACATTAAACTACAACTATACTAAACTGACTCAATCTAAGCTAGATAAAGGCTTCTAGAACTTCTAATTGTTTTCCCCCTTTTGGCATCATTAAAAAGCATTCACAGAATGAAGAACATGCACAAGATATCGTTTTCAACCAAAAGGTAGCATCAACTACCAATTCATACAATACTCTGCACTAGCCTGTTAGTTTCACATTTCACAATCCTGAAACAAAGTAAACAGGCAGAGCAAATAGTTCAACAGAGTTAAACAAGAATAAAATTACATCAACAATGTCTTGTAAAATGGCATGGAAAACAGATAACCAAAAGTAGTTCAATAGATAGGGGGAGGGGAACAGAAGCTAGAAAAAATCATCACTCATCATCATCATCATCCTCTTCATCCTCCATCTTGTGCTCTGAAGCATTTGGGTCAGATTCTTTGTCCTCTTCATCATCATCTTCAAGTTCATCACCTTCATCATTTTCTTCCTCATCCTAACTTCCATCTGCAGAAGAGTGGGTGGATTCCTCGAGGTCAATCTCTTCATCTTCCTAAGACTGCGGGCTTTGCAACTGATCCCTTAGCAACAGAACCCCGACCAGTAGCAGCAGTAGATGTCTGTCCACCAGTAGCAGAAACAATAGTTTGAACAATAGKAGTGGTCTCAACCTTCTGACCAGTACCAACGACTACCTGTCTTGCAGTTCCCTCAACCTTCATCTTAGTAACCCAATTCCTGGTTTCATTCAATTTTTCCTCCAAACTCCCTTGCCTCTCAGTGAAAGAAGTGGTCAAGCCATGCACCATAGTCACTAGCATCTCCAATGTCTTATCTTGCTTCTCAATTTTCTCAAACAGTGGAGTGAGCTCAGTAGATGTACTGGTCTCCTCCACTTTTCTTCTCTTAGGAGCAGGTTCCTTCTTTACTGGTGAGTCTCCAACATTGCATAGCTTGTCACCCTTAATGTCCAATCCCTTTTGGCGCAGAATCTTCAATTGAAGGAGAATTTCTATGCAGGGATGGTGTCACCACTTAGAGTGTGACCTTCCTTCATCAAGATTTCAGAGATAAGAGATCCATAGGCTAGAGAGTGAGAAGGAGCATTCTTGCAGTTCATCATGTGTTCAATTATCAGGGCAGGGAAATTTATTTTCACATTCTTCATCATTAGGTAAATTAGAACCATGTCCATGATCCTAACTGACCCTCTACCATGTGACTTTGGGATCAACACTTTCTGACAGATTGAATGCAAGATTTTCATTAYARGTTCCCTAAGACTAGTGGTTTTGAACCCTTCCCTAGTCCTAACAACCTTCCCAAACAGAAACTTCATGATTTCATCATGACCTACACCAGCAACAGTAGGCCAACCATCTGCACTATATCCAGCATAACCATCTCTAGGCACATTCGAAAAACTCAGCCAATGAAGAAATAGACACACACACATCTTTGCCATAAACATTGCTAACTAAACTCATATCAGGATAATGAAACAGATTAGCATAAAATTCTTTCACAAGCTCTACATAAGCCTTCTTGACAATCCTAATATGATTTAGCCAGCCCTGAAATTCTAAAACTTGTTTCACCTCAGACAACGCAGGAATATCCCAATAACCTTCTTCACAACTACAATCAAACATTACAGCTTTCTTAGAAGACTGAACAATAGAAGGAGAAGCAACTGTTTTACCTTTAGCAGACCGAGGAACAGGTGCCTTCCTCTTGGTTCCTTTGGGGGTATAAGTGTACTGTTCTGCTTCCTTCATCACCTTCTCTTTGTCCTCAATCTTGGCAAGTGAACCTCGAGTGGACTTCCTCAATACAACCCTTGTAACTCCAACACCTTGAGTAACTCTAACAACCTGAGAGCCAATCTCAACCACATCATCATCGTCACCCTCAGCTTCTTCTTCCTCATGATCCTATGAAGGTTTCAAAAATTCGGACTCAAGAACCTCAACAAGATTCTTGGCAGCAGAACTTTGTTCCCCCTTAGTTATCTCAACCTCAGCTGGTTTTGATTCCAAGCTAGGGTTTTGAGCTGGTAGAGAAGTAGGAGTAGGTTCCGCAATTTTAGGGTTTGTGGAAGCAGTGGGTTGTGATGGTAATGTAGGTTGAGATGGTGGTGGAATTGTKGTTTGAGGTGATGGTGGAATTATGGGTTGATTTTCTGGTGGTGGAGGTGGTTGCATGGTGCCAACTACCTGAGTAGTGGTAGAATCAATGTACTATTGTTCAGGTGGTGGTGGTGGTGGTGTTTGAAGTGGTGGAGCTGATGAGGTGGTGTTGGTGGTTCAATTGAAGTTTCTAACTTCTCAGTCGGAACAGTAACCTCCAATTGAGCAGTTAATGCTTTCTTTCCTTTCCCCTTACCCTTTCCAGTAGCTTTCTTCCCCATTCTCACAGAACTTTTTCCGATCAAAATTTCACGCGAACCGAGGTTATGCTTTTAGAGAGAGAGAGAGAGAGAGAGAAAGCTTCAGGAGAGATGAGGTTTTCTGAATTGTGATGATCAGGCAGAAAACAAAAAGGGTATATATATATATATATATATATATATATATATATATATATATATATATATATATTCAAGCATACATGGAGTTAAGGAAAGTGGAAAGCTGACAGTTAGTAAAGAAGTGGAAGCACAAAGGGAAATAACTTACCATATCCAAGTGGCACGTGCTCATGGGTTAGACCCACTAACTCAGATTTTTGCCAAAAATACGAAATTTGAACTTCATAAATATCCCAACTGGCAGCAGTTAAGGATATTCAATTAATTCTTTCCAAAACCATGAATATTTGGCAAGAACATATACGTGGCCATCTGCTTTTCTCTTGTAGTGTCCTATCACCCCAAACAGTTTACCTGTTCTGGGGAACTGAGTTCACTTCACCTGCTTATACTTCATATAGTACAAATAGTATCAACAATGTTATGTGCAATATATACATCTATAAACACTAATCTAGCCAATCATTGGGGGTTAACAAAAAGAAGCCTTTCACCTAAATCTAACTAAACCTAACAAGACTCTTAACCTATAAAAAGTCTCTCTACACAATGGTTTTGTGCAGATATCAACAAGCTGATCTTGACTCTTACAAAATAGCATCTCCACATTACCTTTTTCCACATTATCCTTAAGGAAGTGGTGTCTGATCTCAATATGATTTGTCTTGGAGTACTGCACAGGATTCGTAGAAATGTTTTTTTAACAAAGTAAAAAGAGATTTTATTGCACACAAAAACAACATACAAAGACAGAACATACAACAYAAAGAGCCACCAGCAAAAGAAGCTAGACTACTACCACCAACTACAAGGGGAGCACAAGCTAGCTACAACAACTACAACAACCTCAAACTAACCAGAGAGCAAATCCATACACCATTGCTTATCATGACAGCTGATTTTCTTAGGTAGCACAAATTTAAGTCTAATAGCCAGATCCTTCCTAAGGTTTTGCATGCAAACTGCCGGTCTCTGAACATGAGCCTGCTAAACTGCCCTATTTCTCTCCTGCCATATCACATATAAAGTACCAACAATCCAGCTCCAAGTGATCCGAGATCGGAAGCGATTCATAGAGGACCGCATACTGTTACGACAAGCTTCCAAACTAGAAAAATCAATCGGAACCTGCACAGTAGAGGCCAGAATAGCACAACAATGCCTTCTAAAAGTACAGACAAAGAATAAATGATCCATGGACTCTACAGCTTCACCACTACACTGGACAAGAAGAATTAGCAATAACCCCCAAAGAAAACAACTTATCCCTTGTTCTCAGTTTACCCCACATTATGAGACAACAAATGAAACGATGTTTAGGAATATTGAACCTGTTCCACACAAAAGCAACACAAGGAACCTTAGTACCAGGAGGTCTCAACCAATCATAACCACTAGCCATTGTATAACCAGAAGGGTTAGCTTTCCATTTATCACCAACAAAACCAAATTTAAACTACTCTTTAGCTATCCAAATCTGTTTCTAAGTCTATATAGCAGAAGTTAAACAAGGAGCTCGCTTCCAATACTTGCCTTTCATATAGAAATGAGAAATCCATCTAAGCCAAAGGCTATCTTGCTTATTAGCAACATTCCACACATACTTGCTAATATCAGTTAAATTCCACAGGAAACAATTGTGAACACCAAGGCCTCCATCTTTCTTGGGCCTACAAATGATATCCCAAGCAACAAGAGGGCGTCTAGAATAAATAAGCCTCCCATCCCACAAATAATTCCGACAAAGAGCCTCAACTTGCTTCAGCACACTTTTAGGAATGATGAAGATGGAAGCCCAGTAAGTGTGTAAGGTAAGCAGAACAGAATTGGCCAATTGAGTTCTTCCACTATAAGACATAGACCGACTATTCCAAGAAGAAAATCTAGCAGTAATTTTATCAACAAGGACATGACAGTCATCCTTGGAGAGTTTCCTGCTATTAACATTCACACCAAGGTATTTGACAGGCAACTTATCAACCTTGAAACCAGAAGCATCAGCTACTACTTGSTGGTCAAGCTGAGACATATTGCAGCAATACAAGTTGGACTTCCTCGAATTCTACACAAGGCCAGAAGTAGCAGAAAACGTGGCCAAACACTGTAACATAAGAGAAATGGAATCTTTATCCCCATAACAAAACATGATCAAGTCATCAGCAAAAACAAGATGATTCAGCTTCAAGGCTTTGCATCTAGAGTGAAATTTGAATTGTTTAGAATCAGCCAAAGTGTGCAGAAGTCTGGACAAATATTCCATACATAAGACAAACAAGAGAGGAGACATAGGATCACCCTGACAGAGCCCTTTCTTCCCTAGAAAAAAAAAACCTTGTAAAGAGCCATTAATACAAAGAGAGAAAGACGGAGAAGTCACACAACTCATGATAAGCTGCCTAAACGACTCAGAAAATTGCAAGGCCTGGAGCATATGATCCAAGAACTCCCAACTAACTGAATCATAGGCCTTTTTGATATCGATCTTCAACATACAGGAGCTAGGAGAAGACTTCCTGCCATACTTAGCAACGATATCTTGAATGATGAAAATGTTGTGAATGATATGCCTACCTTCAATGAAACCAGTCTGGTTAAGAGAAACAAGGCTAGGCAATACCACCTTAAGCCTACTACAAATCAGTTTGGGAATGAATTTATAAACTACATTGCAGCATGCTATTGGCCTAAAATCAAGCACAAACACAGGTTGAGGAATCATAAGAACAAGAGTAATAGTAGTGCAATTCAACTACTTCAAATTCTTACCATTCTAAAAGAATTGGAGAGCAGCATCAATCATTCTTAGAAATGTTAATAGCACTTGTATTATCACAAAATATAGAAACACTATCTAATAATACACCAAAGTCTTTCAACTGACTCTTTATCCACAACAATTGAGAACAACAAGCTGTAGCAGCTATGTATTCAGCTTTTGCTGTGGACAAAGCAACTRTGTTTTGCTTCTTTGAACCCCAAGAGATCAAACATKATCCCAAGAAGTGTGCCATACCTGATGTGCTTTTCCTATCAACAAGAAATCCTGCATAGTCTGCATTTGTGTACCCGACCAGTTCAATTGTACTACCTCTGGGGTACCACAAACATAAATCAATTGTTCCTACCAAGTACCTAAAAATTCTTCTCACTACTTTCAGATGTGACTCCTTGGGGTTGCTCTGGAATTGAGCACACAACCCCACAGAGAACATGATATCAGGTCTGCTAGCAGTAAGGTACAAAAGTGAGCCAATCATACCTTTGAATAGTGTAGCATCTTTAGCTGTTCCCCTTTCATCTACATCCAGCTTAGTAGAGGTGGGAACAGGTGTGTCATATGCCTTATTGTTCTACATTCCATACTTYTTCAGTAGCTCTTTCAAGTACTTCTGCTGGTGGATCATTATCCCTTCATCTGTTTGCTTGATCTGCAATCCTAGGAAGAACCCTAGTTCTCCCATCATGCTCATCTCGAATTCACTCTGCATAAGATCAACAAACTCATTACATAGCATTTGATTAGTTGCTCTAAACAATATATCATCAACATAAATCTATACAACAAGTAAATCAGTGCCCCTTGTCTTGATAAACAAGGTCTTGTCCACTGTTCCCCTTTTGTAACCATTCTCCATCAGAAAGTTTGACAATCTTTCATACCAAGCCCTAGGAGCTTGCTTAAGACCATACAAAGCCTTATCCAACTTATACACATGGTTGGGGAACAGTGCATCCTCGAAGCCTTAAGGCTGCTCTACAAATACTTCTTCTTTCAAGTAGCCATTCAGAAAGGCTGTTTGACATCCATCTGAAAACTTTAACACCTGAAATGTATCTCCCCAAATGAGTAATCCGTGATGAAATATACGCGTCTCGCGTTTGTTTCACTCGGAAAAGATGCTTGAACTCACGAAAGTTGGAAATACGTAGAGTCGTACTCGGAACTATTGAGCAAAGGTCACTTACAAGGCAACATATTTTCTTTCGGTTTTCTCGATAAACTCAAAGTTTCAAAGGTTTTCAAAAGTCACGCTGGCGATTTCTGCTTTTTGATTTCCATCATGTGCGTCACATTTTTCTGAATCCGCCAATATTTTAAATTATTTTTCTAATTTTTCTATGATTTTCTATGAATTTTGCAAGTTTAAATACGCAGAATACGCAGAAAATACGTGAATATTAGAAAAATACTCCGGAAATACGTGGAACCTTCTAGAACATTCTAGAATCCTTGCTTGGAGAGCAAGGTGTCTAGGTGCGTCGAATCACGGGAAATCACGAATAAAATCGGAGGAAATCGAAATATATTCGAGGTTTTTGGAAAGAATATACGAAATCAGTGAGCGTATATACGCAGATGCTGAGCGTATATACGTCACCAGGAGCGTATATACGCTCCACATGCTGCGTATATACGCTCCACATATACATACGAATTTGCCAAAGTAAAGGAGCGTATATACGCTGAGGTTGAGCGTATATATACGCTCCCCACCTGCGTATATACGCTCATCTTCAGCGTATATACCAGGTTTTTCCTGCCTCGTTTTGCCTCGTGCCTATAAATATATCCTTGCCTTGCTCAGCTCGGGGGACCTTGACTTCACACGATTTCACAGCTTCACAACTTCACACTTCACAGAACAAGTCACGAGACACATCTATACACTCTCAAAACACTCAAACACATTCGATTTCAATTCAAAGCATCGATTCTCTCGAATCAACAAGCGAAATAAGGTATAAATCTGAAGTTACTCACCAAAAACCTTTCTTTCACTCTTTTTAATTCCTTTTTCTCTTTTAATTTGATATTAATCCTCATTTTGAGTTTTAAATTCAATTAAAGCAATGTAGAAACTCGTTTATCGTTCATTAAATATGTAGGATTTTATTCATATTTTCATTGTTTCCATGGTTTTTGCTTTCATTATTATACATATTGTATTGTCAATACTAACGCGTTTGTTTGTCTCAACTAGCAATTCAATCGAAAGGCGACTCCTTTGAGTTTTTTATTTCTAACAATTTGATTTTGTTCAGATCAGACAAGTGAGGAGGACACACATACATATTATTATGCCTTACTAACCTTTGTTTTTCATGTCTCGTTTGTATATATATCTTCTATCACACTTGTATATATTGTTTTAAACAAGACCGGAATTTAATCGTTGTCATTAAAGTCAGATAATCATGGACGACCGGTTTTCTAAGCACCTTATTAACATAGACTAACAATCAAGTGATCGCCTTATCCATTGTAGAAGTCTTGGTTGTTCATAATATCCAACCCACCTAGTAATCAATGCGCTTTCAAAGTCCAATCAAAAGCCTCTTTTGAATTCTAATGTTATGATTTATGAACTACATGAGACCGAGTAGAGGCCCTACATGCGGGCGAATTGGTTACAGATCTGATTCGTACCATGTCCGAAACACGACTGGTTACTTGATTGGACGTGGGGCCATTAATTGGCACCAATGTTTCGGAGCGTCCGTGAATCAACTATATAGCACGGTGGCGATCCCCTCAATTCGACGACACACCCCAACGCAATTCACATGCGGATTCCATGCTCAACTCCATGACACTGAAGCTGAGGTCACGCCCCTGCCTAAGGCGGGGCGAAGCCCCTACATTGGAGACACAAATGGAAAAGTTCTGTGGAAATATCTAAGCAAGGGAACAAAAAAGACAAAAATACCATACTTCTTATGGTCCTCTCAAGTCCTTATCAATTCCAACATGGTCGCAATAGGTCCTCCTCACTTTCATGAGATCAAGTACTCTCTTGCTGATTGTAACCTTGCACAACAAGCCTAGCTTTATTTCGGACTATTGTACCTAGGTAATCCAATTTGTTTCTGAAGACCCATCGAGTACCTATTAATGTTCTACCTTCTGGTCTAGGCTCAAGATGCCAAACACTATTCCTCTGGAACTGGTATAACTCATCTTGCATAGCAAAAACCCAATCAGGAACAGACAGTGCTATTTTATAGTCCGTTGGCTCTACACTAGACAAAAATGAGTAGAATGCACAAAAGTTTTGATAAACAGGCCTCCTAGTTTGAATACCCTTATTAATATCACTCAAAATCAAATCAGTAGGATGGGAGGACTAATATTTATAACTTTTAAAACCTGTATTCAATTGTGCATTCTTTTCAGCATTACCACAAGGCATCTGTTCCGCCTCAGCTGATGCATTCTCTTGATTTTTTGAGGAAACAGTGTGCAAAGTGGTCTGCTGCTGGTCTACTACTTGATTCTCAGTGGGGTCAACCTGATTGTTGTTAGTTCCCCCGAAGTTAGTTGCCTGTTCACCGTCTTAATGTGGATTTTCCTCTACAACTTCATATTCAAATGTATTACMAGACTCTCTATCACCATTTGATGGTGGACTAGTAGGTGAGTCTGGTTCCCTTACTTGTGCATCATCTTGACCAGTAAACTGTTCTCCAGTGAATTCCAATAAGCTTATGGTATCATCATCTGTAACCTGTGGAATCTTAGAGAACAGGTTATATTCATCAAAAATCACATGGACACTCTCCTCTATACACAAGGACCTCTTATTAAAGACCCTGTATGCCTTACTCTGTGTGGAGTATCCAAGAAAGACTCCCTCATCACTCCTAGGGTCGAAATTATCCAATTGTTCCTTCCCATTGTTATACACATAACACTTACAACCAAATATCCTCAAGTGTGTAACATTGGGTTTTCTTCCCCTTAGGAGTTCATAAGGTGTCTTTTTCAGAATGGGACGAAGCAGTGCTCTATTTAGAATGTAGCATGCTGTACTTATTTCTTCCTCCCAGAAACTCTTAGAGAGACCACTTTCAATGAGCATCGTTCTGACCATCTCCTCTAAGGTTCTGTTCTTCCTTTCTACCACTCCATTCTGTTGTGGTGTTCTTGGAGCTGAAATGTTGTGACTTATACCGTTGTCCCTGCAGTAGTTAGTGAAACTTGCATTCTTAAATTCAGTACCATGATTAGATGTTACCGCAACCAGTGAACAGTACACCTGGTTCTACAACTGTTTAACTAACACCTCGAACTCCTCAAAGGTCTCATCTTTGGAAGACAAGAATAGAGTCCAAGTGTACATGGAATAGTCATCAACTATAACACATACATACCTGTGTCCGCTCCTGCTCTGCACGCGCATRGGACCATACAAATCTATGTGGATCAGTTCAAGTGGTCTGCTTGTACTGATCTCTCTCTTTGGCTTAAAAGATGATTTGACATGCTTTCTTTTGGCACACTCTAAACATACTCTATCCACCACAYACTTAATGTCTAGCAAGCCAACCACTAAGTCATGGGTTTTGAGTTTGTTTAGAAGTGTAAGACTAGCATACCCAAACCTTTTATGCCATAGCCATTGATACTTTTCAACGACTGCACTCAAACAAATGTACTTATCCTTGGGGATTTGATCCAAGTATGTGATGTAAACATCATCAAACCTGGTTCCTTGGTAGACTAGTTCACTTGTTTAAGTGTTAACTATGTGACAAAGATCAGCTTAAAACTCGACTCTATTGCCTTTGTCACACAGTTGAGATATGCTCAAGAGATTATGCTGCAAGCCCTCAACATAATATACATCATCAATAGCTTGGGAAAGAGACTTACCAACCTTACCTAAGCCAACAATAGTATCCTTATAGGCTGCAAGTGAGAGAAACTGTTCTTTATATCCTGACATGTGTCCTGAGCAGCCACTGTCCAAATACCAGTAGGTATCTCCTCTCACTTTAGCCTGCAAAACCAAATCGAACGCTAGGTTTGGGAACCCAATCAGGATTGGGTCCCAATTCATCACCACTGGTCTGCTTTCTGTCTTTTCTTACCCAGACCATCTTAAYATGTTTACTGTTCTTGCACTTGCTTCTGTTCTTACGAATACATTCATCAATTTTGTATCCACCCTTACCACATAAATTACACACATGTATATCCTTAGCAGACACATACTTACCTTTCTTGTATTCCTGAACCCATGTAGTGTCTCTAGGTGATCAATTGGAACTGTTCCTCCTAGCGGTATACCCTAGACAATACGACTATTGTTTCCCTGAACAGACACTATATGATCTAGATTATTACGGGCAGTCAGTAGTTTGTCAACATGATTTTGACTCTTTTCAAGCTCTTTGTCTCTGGTTTCAAGCATTTTCAATAAAAGCACATTCCGTTCATCCATAGATTTAAAATTAATTTTCAATATTTCTAAATCCATTTTAAGACTTGAAACCATAGACTCATTATTCACATTCACAGAACTGTCTTGCTTGCGCTTCTTCAACTCATGAATTTCATAAACTAGATCACATATTTGTCCTTYATACTCATCAATMATTTGACTAATTTCTGGATCAGGATGAGTAGGGGGAACAGTGAGAAATGCAGCTTTGGTCTTGACAAATTCACTATGCAATTCCTGAACATCATCTAATAGCAAGTTGAAAGCTTGCAATAGGTAAGGTTTACTTAGATTCTTTGCCTTTTCCTTGGCTGCAACAAAGTTGATTGGATCCATTGGATTTTTACTTAAAACAACCAGAGGACCAATTAAACCACCACTTTCATCATCGGAAAAATCATTTTGTTGTAGTTGTGACTTAACTATTTCTAATTCAACTTTACATTGGTCTAGTGCTACCTCTAATTCAGCYTTTTCATCTTTTAATTGCATGCAAACATCCTGTAAGTGATCACAACTAGCACTAGCAATCTCATATTCTTTTGTTTTATTCTTAAGGTTCTTTTTACCTTCTTTATAAGCAGTACTTAAAGCCAAGATCTCATCAAGCATAGTTTCCAAATATTCAAGCATATTATCTCTGTCATAACTATACATATCTTCACGAATTTTAGAGACAACTACCTATTGTGAACCGGGTTCTCCTGATTTGGCCATGAGACATCTGTTCTGACTACTGTTCTCCTTTTAGACCGTGGGCCAACCCKGRKGGGGGGGGGGGGGGGGCTTAGGCCTACATCGATGTGTATGTTCTGTTGTGGGCTTGAGCCACAAAACCCGCATGTGAGTGCATTGGGGGAGTGTTGTCGAGTAAGGGGATCGCCACCGTGCCTATAAAGGTTAATCACGGATGCCCGAAACGTTGGTGCCAAAACAATGGYCCCACGTTCTGATCCAGTAACCAGTTTGTGGGTTCGGGGACATGGTACGGATTGAATCTTTGACCCAATCCGCCCGCATGTAGCGGCCTCTACTCGGTCTCGTTGTAATTCCATTTAAACACGATTATTGGGATGCCACAAATTGGGCGAATTTCAAGCTATTAGCGGACTGAACCTAGGTACTAAGTGGGTTACTATCATACAAAATGACTACCTAGCCTAACTATTGTGACCACTTGATGTTAATCAATATTATACAGTGCCTAAAAACCGGTCGTCCATAATTTAATCGACTTAATATGTGATTCAATAATTTCCGGTC
The DNA here is from genome assembly GCA_008642245.1 of Bassia scoparia. Classification (NCBI taxonomy): domain Eukaryota; kingdom Viridiplantae; phylum Streptophyta; class Magnoliopsida; order Caryophyllales; family Amaranthaceae; genus Bassia; species Bassia scoparia. Next base: position 17,518 of record SNQN01005275.1, on the reverse strand, counting down.
TTTATTTAAAGAAAAACGAAATGCAATCCAAAACATATTATAAATATGCATATACAAATATACTTCATCCTTACCTGTCGTGCAACAAACAAATTGTTAAAATAAATAATAAATATATGATAGCGCCTTTGATCGATCCGCTAAACAAATCAAAAACAACATGTTAGTATTGATGAAGAAGCGCCCCGTTAAAGCTTGCATACAATGCGAAGAAGACGTTAGTAATGACAAGCAACGTTAATGACAATGAGGAAATGCGAGGATAATAGAGTTAATGAAACGAAAAACAATCAGAAAATGATAAATTATCCTACTATTTAAATGAAGCGATCAAAAAGGTGTGTTTCTACATTTTATTAGTTGAATTGAGACTCGAATAGTTGTTAATCAGTTAGAATGGGAAGGAAAATGAGGTTTTGGGTGAGTAACCTCAGAGGCTATACAATTATCGCTCTTCAAAGTGACCGAGAGAAGCAAGAACTCGTGTTGTATGAGTAAGGAGTGAGAGGTGAGTGTACACAGAATGTACGTGTGAACGTGTGTCTTGTCTCTCGAAAGTGAAGCAAAGGCATGTATTATAGGACACGTAATGAGACTCTGAGAGTATTTTTTTGCGTATTTTTGATTTTTTTAAACATGTAAAGTCATAGAAAATTGTGAGAAAATCAGAAAAATAATCCTAAAAATGACTGGTGAACTCAGAAAAATGAGAAGAATGCAATGACAAAGTGAAAATCATGAAAATACCAGTATAAATTATTTTAAAATTCCTAAAGTTTAAAAAGAAAATTCTAAAAATAATATAAATAAAAGAAAATACTTTTTTGCCTTTATTTGACCTTTGCTTCATGGTTCAGTATTACTTCACATATTTCAAGCTTTTTCACGAGTTCGGCTGACGTCTTTTCAGAGTCAAATCGAATCCGCCGCACGTGATATGCTTCATCATTCGATTACTCATATTGGAGACACATTTAGGTGTCTACACTCCTGAATGGTTTGAGAACCTGTTCAAGGAATGTCAGTACGACTATGCCCTCTGATGGTTCCTCTATCTAATCATGACTCAGAGTTGCCCCACACAGAAGCAACCAGGCTCTCTTGAAGTTGCTTCTCGTATCTTCATAGCTTTCCTATGTCTTCCACTTGGGACAATTATTTGATGAGATGTCCAACTCTTCTCCACACTTTGAAACAAACTACATTAGAAGCAAGTTAGTCCTTAACTAGAACTTCTTACCTTCATAAATTCTTTTGATTCTGAAGTGCTTTCTCGAAGTGTTTGCCATCATCGGTAATGTCATCTTCTCATCTTCACAACTGATTCCCTTCATGCAATGCTTATTTGTTCCTCTTTCCTCTTGTAGCATCAACAACATAATCATGGTGTCTGAGGGAACCGATCAACGTTCTGTGTAGAATTAGTTTAATCATTTTGCCTCATACACCTGCGTCACCTTTGTTGTCCAAAGCACCTGTAAGGCTTCTAACACTTCCTTCACCAGGTCCTCGTCAGATAAAGTTCCTTAACAAGTGATTTAGATCATTTACGTATAGTATGAAGCACTCCAAACAATCATTTATTATTCTCGTTTTGTTCATATTGAAAGCTATTAGTCTTTGTCAATAAGTAAATCAATACCTTAGAACGTTTTAACCATCGGCTGGTACTCCCTCATATGCAAGTCTAGGGATCCTGATCTCCCTTTGATTACTGAATGCATGAACATCTTGTTGGTCCTCTGTTCCGTGCATCGGCTTGCTATAAGGTGGAACATGGCTTTCAAATTCTTACTCCAAATGTTGTATATCTTTGCAGTTATGTATTCGCTTTCTTTCTTCAATGACCACACCTGATGCTTGACCACGACTAGACCGTGTCTTCACAATCATTCCAGCAACATCATCAATCATGCCATTGAGATGTTCTTGCCTTTATTATCCCCAGGCATAGTTCGATCCATTAAACTTGGTGTTTTGTTATCGTATCCATTTGCTTGCATATCTGATACTCATGATCAACTTCTCTAGTGTTAACCGTACAAGAAACTTAGCTCTAATACCAATGAAGGTTCCCGAAGTACTCTAGAGGGGGTGAATTGAATGCCTATTAAAATTTTCGATTGTGGATTGTTCTATAGTAAGTAGGACCAGTTGGATTAAGTCTCGGTAGGGAATAATGTTGAACGAACGTAGAACGAATATCGAGTCAATAATAATAAAGACCACCAATTTTAACGATGGTTCACCCAACTCTGGGTTAGTCCCCTCCTACCCTACTGTTTCTCTTATTAATCTATCAGAAATAACTAAAGCAACCCACTCACAATGTATGTGAACTCAACACATACAATGTCCCCACAGCTCAACCCAAGTGTGCTATTTTCGCACTTGAACTCACAAGCACTCGCTATTGAACTCTCAAAAGATACCCAATCACCAACCCCTTCGTTGGTGATTCAATACAATGCAAATCTCTCAATTTACCCACTCAATGAGTTTATAAGAGTACTAGCCGTTGCACCGAGCGCGATGCGCGCGGCATCCCGGACGGTATATTAAACGAAAGTTCACAATTTGAAACAATTGATTGATTATGCATAACAAGACATAACATAGTAATAGAAGTGTTCAATATAAGGAAATATAAAACAACCATATCCCAATACATTGTTAGGGAAAATATTTACAATAAATTTTAACAACATAGTGGATTAAGAAGCTTCATGACGCTGCATCAAGTTCTCCGAGATCAAGATATAGTGATGATTCCATCATACAAGAGACTGAACGAAAAGAACAAAAAACATAAAAAAAAATTTAAAATTAAATTGTTATCCTATAAATTTGGTTCGTATATAGGAATATATCAATTATTAAAAAATATACTACGGAGTCAAAGTGTTTACTTTTTATAAACTTCAAAGTACATACTTAACAAACATACAGAAGTATCTTAATATCATACTCCGTACAAAGCAGTTTAGGACATAACAATGAAGCTAAGTCGACAATACAACAGGACCTGAAAACAAATGGAATATGCGCATACAAAGGTCTTTGGGAAAACACATAGAGACCTCATCAATTTTTATTGAACTCGCTCTTACTTTTCCTAATCTTATACACTTAACACTAATTAACAAAACTTATTGGGAAAGATGTGTATAAGAGACAGCATAGAGACCTCATCAATTTTTATTGAACTCGCTCTTACTTTTCCTAATCTTATACACTTAACACTAATTAACAAAACTTATTGGGAACTCTAATCCCCTAGTATGAGTGTTGAAAATAAAGAGTAACGGAGGGAGTAGTTTCAAATGCACAACTTCTTTTCATTAACATGGATCTACATTCAAAGGTCATTATACGCAAATAAAAAAAAAAGAGCAATCCAATTACAATTACAAGAATGAAAATAACAAAAAATGCAATAACTAATCAAGATAAAACCAAACAAATGGAACAAATAAAATTGTTGATATTRCTGTGAATAAAGGATCAATGATAGTATTTAGAGTGCAAACATTTTAAAACTATTACTTTCATTAGTCCATAGTTCACATACATTTATTCCATGAATTAGTTTTTCATATAAAAGCATGACAAATACATAACAAATGAATCAAGCCTCGCAATTCTTCATATAAAAGCATCACAAATACATAACAAAATTATAGCTTACCATCTTTGCCACAAACAGAAAATAACCCATGCACCAACCTACCATCTATGCAGCCAGAAAAACCACTCATGTACAACCTGCACAACCACCAAAATTGCCCATTACAACTAACCTATACAGCAGGCAGAGTTTCCCGACATTTGAATATATTGTCAACATAAAACTTTGCGGACGAATGATAACCAATTAAGTGAAAATTGGTTTAGAAGTTCATAACCAAATGTGAGAGTAGTCTACAATAACCAGTAAACAGCATAACTAACTAATCAGATTTAGGCATAACTAATTAGATCCATAAGTCTATAGGCTATAACATATATTTAGGCAAATAGTCTATTATAAGGGGGGCTCCTTGCAGTTGGAACTTAGCTCAAACAAATATTGAGCTTTTAACCTATCTTCTCATGCATGTCATCAATAGTCTCCAATAAATATTAAAAATGCCAGTATAAAATTTTCATTTTGTTTCTGGCAAACAGGGAATTGACCAGACAACAATCCCTGTTAATGGCATACAATCCCTAATAGTGGCCGAAAATTGCCCCTGTTTACATGAAATTAGTAAGACTGAACATTTCAGAGTACAGATGCAAAGAATAAATTAGGCACATAAAACTCTACAACCTACAATCCCAAACAAATTTAAAAGCTAGACCATTCACATCATTAACACATTGCATCACATAGCAGCAAGATTTTCTTCAAAATCGTCAAACAAACAAAAACCGAACACCACGCAATTCCATAACCAAGATAGTAGATTTCACTGAAGCTTAAACATTAAAAATTACTCCAGTAAAATGAAACCTTTCCTTGGGTAAAAACATAACACGACACTGGTTTCAATACTTTAGGTTCAAACCTTAATTGTGACAAAAAGCATGGATCAAGCATTACCTTTTTAGAATCAACACTTTGTGGTATTGTCTCTCGCTTCTGAGGAATAAAATCTGATCCACTGCTTTTACCGCCAACATTACGCCATCGTCTCGTTGAGCACCACATCTTTGAGCTACTTTGAATTCCAACACCAACACAAAACTAAAATTCAGAAAGTCCACAGTTGGCAAAACTAAGATCACTATAGCTAAAATGCAGTCATGATCAACCAATCTGATAAAAAAACTCTTGACCCAAAGTAATAAAGTGCTTAACATAATAGCATGTACCCTGTAACTAAAATGAATCAAAATCCAATGTTTTTCGCTAATTCCACATGTTTTCCGATGCGCACAGTGCCCCGGACTGTATGTTAAACGCAAGTATACAATTCAAATGATTGATTATGCATAATATCATGTTACATAGTAATAGGAAGGTTACATAAATAACACAAAAATACTAAATATCGTCTCATACTGTGGTATAAGAAAATCACCAATTATGATCTTTTGTTTATTGAATCAAGTATAAGGGAAAGGCTAGCGAAGCCACAAATCTAGTCCAGTTGTTTCATTATGAACCTAAACAAAAAACTAGCATCAGATTGAAATGGTGTTTCTTTTAGATGAGTATTAACTTTACAWATCCAAGTTTAATCATTACCTTGGGGTTGGCAGGGTTTTCGAATTGTTGTAGGATGTATGACTTAGGAGTCTTGCCACAGATATCACAGCCTTTTTAACAACCCCGTTCATGCCTTTTTATGGATCAATATGGACAAGCTCAATACCAAAGCCTTAAGAATGGTTCTCCACTCAAGACTCATCAATGTTGTTATCGTAATCTTGAGCTTGTAACCTTTAGTTGCTGCAAGAAAGGACAAACCAATCCCAGTATTCCCACTTGTGGGCTCAATCAAGACACTCTGAATCATTGGACAAAATAGGAAAAATGAACATGCAACAGTACATAAAAAAGAACATTAGAAGCACAACTTAGGCCTTGCTAACTACCAATCCTTGAGAAACTCTGACATTCTTAGTTTAACAATTCGGAATTCAGTAGTATTAATGGAAATTCTGAACTTAGAGGTATTAATGAAAAGCAATAACTAATCTCTCCAAACGTAATTAGCCCACTTTTATCAGCATTAGTAATCAAATTGTACCCAATCCTATAAGAACAGACAAATTTAGAGATAAAAAAGGCATACACATACAGCAGATCATAACCAAGTCAAGATCTCTACAGCACCCTTCACCAAAAAAGTATCAACCAATCCGTCAACAGCAGCAAAACTAAAAATTGCACAAATTTCCCAAAAACACCAAGTGAAAGTTCATATTTTTAACCTGCATATCAAAAATTGRAAATGTCCTTTATTAAAAAAAAAGCAACCACAAAAATTGGAAATCCCAATAATTTAGGGTAGCAACATCTTGGATGAGCTTTTAGATGACATCGATAGAAGAAGATGTCGTCGTCTTAGGCATCTCAGAGTCAGAATCAGAGGAAGATAGATGATGATAAATTCCTAAAATTAATTAAGAAAATTTCAATTGAATTTAATATTGTAAAATGAGTAAAATGTAATGAAAATGACAAACGAGCAAATCAACCAAAAACTAAAAATCACAAACTAAAAATCGAAAGTTGAGATTAAAATTGGAATCAGGAAAGCCATTCGATATTTGACGAGAAAATGAACAATTAAACGCCATTTCTTGAATTATCTTCTGAAATAAATAAAGTTTTGTCAAGGAGAACCATAAAGGACAACCTGAAAAAAGAATTTCTTTAGGCAATTGATAGCAATGATGCTCATGCTCAAATCAGACGATATTCTGCTTAACAAAGCAATCTTCTTCAAATCAAAACCCTTAAATTTGGGCAAAACAATCGATTAAATCGAAAACAATATCAATATCGAGAATTTAGAGCATACGATTCAAAGTAGGAATTGACAGAGGAGAGAGAATTCGAGTGAGTTTGAGTCATATTTAATTAGAAATTCAACTGTAATTAAGCAGGGAAAATTTATTATTTATGCAAACTGATGAAAATGAGACGAAAATTTTGAGAAATGCGATTGAATATAGAAATTTAAAAACTTACCAAATTTGATGAACACAAAGGTGACAAAGTAGCAAGGGTAGCAGCTAAGGGCCTCATTAATGAATTCCATGAGAATATTAGGGTTTTTTAGGAGCAAGAATTTGGTAGAAGCAGGTAAAGGGTAGCAGGAAGAATGGGTGAGAGAAAAAGAGTAAGGGTAGCAGCAGTTGTATGAGAATGCGAATGAGGAAGCTGAAGGTTAGGGAGAGGAGTTTTGTACGTTGGATTGTATGATGTGATGGCATGCGTAGGACCTTTGGATGGAAAATGATGACGCCAAAACAACTATAATATAAGCCAATGGGAGCTATGGTGTCCCCCTATGAAAATACCTTTTTACCCCTAGCTTAGCTTTTTAACAAAAATCATTTATTAAAATTTTTAAACTCCTCCCTAATTTATATTTATTCATGAAATTATCTATCAATCAAACCTTAGTTGATTCATCAATTAAAATTACATTATTCAATTAGTTTAAAATGGAAGTCCTTAATTAATTCAATTGCTCAATCAACTTATCAATTCATTGTTTTAATTTTCTAAATAGAAAAATTCAATTAAAAATTTCCCTACATTAATCAACAAATTAAACATCCAATCAATCAATACATTACAATCCCTAAATACAATAAGTCAATCACATATTAATTCCTTTTTTTTTATTAGATATGTCAATTATATGTCAATCAATTACTATTACTATAACAATATAAAAAATTATTTTCATTATTAATAACATAAATTTCTTGATGAGTATAAATACTTATGGCCTATGGTGTCTTCTTCTATTTTACCAACAAACAAATTCATCTCTTTTTTCTTCTGTTTCTAATGTATCCTATTTGTGGCTATGTTTCGTTTATGTTTTTTTTTTCAATTTTCGAATATTATTGTTTATAAGTTTTAGAAGTATTGTTATAATTTGTCACAAATTTTAATTTTGTATTTTTAATTATGTCTTACTTCAATTTCTATTCAATTTTACGTTATTTATCAAATTATGATTTGTTTGTCATTATGTCATAGTGTTTATTTTTATTTTCGTATTTTAATAAGTACATTAATCAACATTTATGTTTTTAATGATTAAAATTTAGTGTTAGGTAAAAAAACAAAAAACAATGCACGCATCGCGTGCAAATTAGACTATTATTCTAATAACCCAAGGCTTTCTTCTTGCTTCATGAAGTAAGTTGTACATTTTATCCCGATTTATTATTTGAGCAAAAAACAATTACAAACAAATTATTGTACTTTCCCGCGAAAATTTAAAATGACAATAACATAATTATATCATTGCACGCATCGCGTGCGTAAAAAACTAGTAAACTTTTATATTGTAAGGGATAAGGGATATGAACGCTCAAATCTTTTGTGCACTCGTGTGTATGAATTGTGCTTGCTTGATCTTAGGCTTAAGACTTTTCTCTTTTTTTCTCTCAAAAATAAACCTTTTAAGAACGTGGAGAGAACTATTTTTTGTGAGTCTATATGCATGGATATTTATAGCCAAAGGCCTAGTAATTACTTGTGTTGCAACCCTAGAATATAGGAGATAAATAAAGATATATCTATTCCCTATATTTTGGGAAAGTCCCATAAGATATTATTTTATACAAGATGATATAATACCTTATGTTACTAAAATTGCATCTCAAGTAATTACCATATATCCAAACATATAATCCCACCAGATCATCTTTGAAGTTTCCATAAAACCGTTTTAAGAAAAACTTTTCAAAAAATCTTTTTAAAAAAAACTTTCCAAAAATCTTTTCTTGCTCGAGAAGATGATCAGCGTTGAGAGAACAGTGTAACTATTCTCCCAACTGGTAGGGTCAAAGTCAACCAACCAACTGGTTTAGTTGCCTTCAACTCTAAGAGAGAAAGTTTAAAGCTCAATGCCATCAACCAATAATACAAGCACTCAACAAATACATTTATGCACTAATACAACAAGAAGACTTATTCTAATCCTAGAGCTAATCTTCAATGTTCTTCAACTTCTCGAAGCTTCCTTGATCTTCATAATAAGCTTGATCTTCTCGAGTCTTCCTCGAAGGACTTTCTGCTTCAATAGTTGGAATTCCTGTATGCCAAACACATATAGCAATTTACACAATATAACTTGTTAGCCTACATGTCACTGTCTTTCAAGTGACCAAGAATAGTATCTCAGCTGTTCAGACCAGCTATATTCATCAGACCAATGTACTTGTTCTTGCAACTGTTTGTCTTCACTCAAAACACTAGGGGACTCAACAAAGATCAATATTACAAAAAACCTTAATTGAGCAAAACTAATGATCAAAATCTCCTTTAACTGAATGATTACATAATGTGCAAGTACTAATGATGGACTGTTAAAATCTAATTTTACTGATAGAGACATTTCATGGACTTATGGCTAGAAAAATGGTAAATGTACTTGTGATCTAGAGGGTTTAAATCTTCAAATATATGATTTCATGTTGTAACGACGTAACAACTTACGTTAATTAACCTTCGATTGAGTCTCATCTACAAACAAACTCAACAAAATTGATGGTTCGTTCATCATTCTAGGAATTAATATATAAGTGCGAAAATACCTTGTTCAGTAACTCAACCCTTGGTCGTTGATTAAGAACAACTGCTATTATATTGATAGATTTCAGGTTTAGATTTCAATTGGGGCACAAAATTTAGCCTTAGGAAGATTTACTAATCAACTAGATACTTAATCTAAAAGGATTGTTGGATTTAATTGAAATGGGGGTCCAATAATAACAATAATAGCAACAACTAATCATAGTTGTTATTTTACCAAGCTGGGTCAGCTCTAAACATTGTCGGATCGTCTTTGACATTGTCTCGTCTTCTTATAACCTTTTCATATGAAGCCATAAACATTGTCATTTGATTGGTAAATTTTTTAAATTATGGGTCAATTTATTTCGTTGAAAGTCATTTGATGTCTGTGACGTTTAAAACAATGTCATAACTTTAATAACATTGTTTCAGCTTCATAAAACATTTTCTTAAACCATTCTCAACTTTTTCGAAAACAATTGTTTTAAGACTTGGAATTATTTCATGAAAATATAATAATTTATTTCCAATTTAATTCTATCGTAGATTACCCTAACATTTTTCGGAGAATCTTTTAAAATTGTCTAATGCCACAAGAAACATTGTCTCATTGACACTGAAAAAAATTCAGAGTCAAAATGGCAAAATTGTTCGTACTAACTAGTTGTTGGAACTTAGTCCACGAAGCTCTACTTCCTAAAAACCCTAATTCAAAGAAGGTCTGAAACGATTCTATCTTCACGTCTTCGTCTGAGATGGGATGAGATGGAGATGGAATCGTTTTAGACGAATCTTACTAGTTTCAACATAGGGTGGGAGGAGTGCTTAACAAAGTCAAAGATCACGTAGGATTACTGGGTAAGAATCAGAATCTTTCAGTGGTTATAATCATGATTTGCTAGATTCGGACTCATGTTTATTAAATTGTCATGTTATTATTATTGCTCAAATTAAGTGAAGGATAATTTTGGATCTATTATTGCTTGGGATGTTAATTCTTGAATTTTGGGATGTTAAGTGAAGGTTAATTTTGGATGTTAATGCTTGAAGGCTAATTTATTTTGCTAATTTTGGGATGTCATGTTTGTTTGATTAAATTCTTACCATTGTTTCAAAATCTAATAGAAGAAAGTACCCCCTTGTCACTCCTCGAAACCATCGAGGCTTCAGAATTCTCTATGATGTTTCTGCCATGAGTGATAGATTGGTTAGTGTTAATTTTTCAATTATCATATTTTTATTCCTTGAGCATGCTTTATTACTGGCTTATTAGGGGTTATTATTAATCAAAGTTCATTAAAGGCTAAAGTAACATGTTTGTAGTTGTTGTTTATTCTTGACGATCTAAGTAATCAAATCGATAAAATTCAGAATTTTGATTACAATAAACCTTGGTGTGATGTAGCTTATTCCAATCGGGTTCAATTCGGTGCTCTTAAAAGAAGTTGATGTCATAGTTTACATTCGTCGAGCAAACACATATAGGATGTGGGAATGTACTGTGAGGGGCATGAATGTTAAGGGGAAAGTTGGAAAACAATTTGCATTGGTAGAGGGATGGCAGAGACTAGTAGTTGAAAATCGCCTTGTACAAGGTGATGGTTTATTGTTTGAGTTCGAAACCAACTCTGTCTTCACCCTAACTGTGTTCAATGACAAGTGTATGGGTAAAGAACTCCAACATCTCAGGCAAACTTCCACGCTGGACCCTCTTGGACACCCGAACCGACCAGTTCGAAAATGTAGCAACAGACTCTAGGTGGCTGGACTATTTCTTTTTCACTTTGCATATAGGGATCATGCTAGTGTGACAACGTGCTATGTGTTTTTGGCTAACCAAGGACCTTAGCTTTGCATATTAAACAACAACGAGTCATGCACAAGTCGTGTAACAGTCTCATATAGCAAGTCGTCATTCCTTAGGCGTCGTAATGTCAAAATGGTTGTAAACTAGAATCGTTTAGGCTTTACATCTTTTGCATAGCATAATTGTAAATAAGCGCCAAAACTCGAAATTCGCCTCAAAAAGAAAAATTGGAAAAAAAAATCCAAAAAAAAATCAGAAAAAGCAAATAAAATAAAATAAAATAAAATTTTTAAAAAATAAATAAAGGCGAATAACGAATTTTGGCGTTCTTGCATTTTCATTTTGAGTCAAGTCTATAGGCAAGGAATGATCACTATTAGACCATGCTTTGTGTCTAGTCAAGGAAGCAAGTCATGCATTGTTTTCCAAAAATCGAGTCTAATACACTCTCATGCAGGATAGAGTCATCTACACGGCAACTTCGTAGGTCGACAAGGCTAGCTCGAGAGGAACCGCCGGTCCCTATTCCTTTTCCCAAAAGGATCGTTCAACACTCCAAGTCTAGGTCCTCGTCTAGGTCCTCCAGTCCCTTAGCACCACAAATGGGTGGAGAAAGCAACACCATGGCCCAAATGCAAGCCACCATTGAGGCTTTGCAAGCCAAGCTTGCTGCACTTGAGCAAACTAATTCATTCGAGGTTACCCTTAAAAACCTCGAAAAGATGGTCCTGAAAGCAACCAACAAGAACGCCTACTTTGAGACGCCTGAGCTCCAAGACATTTCATCTAAGATCCCCGAAAAGTTTTCTGCAACGGACTTGCCTAAGTTCAAGCCAACTGATGATCCTAGGTTCCATCTTAAAGGATTTAGGGCCACCATGGCTATCAAAGGGATTGATGTTGCTCTTTTCCCTAAGGTGTT
>SNQN01005274.1:15000-45621 GCA_008642245.1 Bassia scoparia | reverse complement strand
ATTCATATTGAAGCATCCTGTTTCCTGTAATGGTTTGTCATCATTCAAAACTTAAGGGACTCAACACTTAGTCCTGGTATGCAGGACATTCACAAACATGGATAAGGATAACTGTCTGGTATGGAATGTGAGAGGCGCGGATGCCCTCAGAAACCGAAAGAGATCTATCAATTTCTTTTGAAGAATAAAGTAGGTCTAGCTTACTTGGTTGTGACAAAAATGAAAGTCAATAAGTTCCTTGAAGTTTCTAATAACATCTTTCAAGGGTGGTGTGTAGCTACAAATTGAGAAATTTGTAAAGGAGGTAGGATTTTGGTAGTTTGGCTTCCTAACTGCTTCCAGGTGGATGTGAGACACATGCATGCTCAATTCATTCATACTAAGGTCACTCATTTGGCTTTGAGAAAGACCTTTGACTGTTCCTTTGTGTATGCTTCTAATGACCATTTGGAAAGGAAAAGCCTATGGAATGGTTTGAAAGGTGTGAGTAATGGTGCCCAAGGGGCCTGGATGATTACTGGTGACTTCAATTGTCCTTTAGAACAGGATGACAGAATTGGTATGACAGTGCAAAGTAATGAGATGGTGGATTTTGTTGATTGTGTTTCCTTTTGCCACATGGTTGATCTGAAGCAAACTGGCTGTAGGTATACCTGGACTAATAACTAGGATGGGGAAGCTAGGGTTTTTAGTCAAATTGATAGATGTTTGGTGAATGATGATTGGGTTTCAAAGCAGCCTCTTTCCTTTGTAAACTATCTAGCTGAAGGTCTGTTGGATCATATTCTTGGTCTCATTCAGTTCACTAGTGGTCATTGGGGAGATAGGAAGTACTTTAAGTACTTTGATATGTGAGGTAATCACCCTAGGTTCCTTCACATTATCAAGGACATTTGGGATTATCCCATTCAAGGTACTCCTATGTACAAGGTGGTGAAGAAGCTAAAGTTGTTGAAGTCCAAACTGAAAGCACATAATAAACAGCAGTACTCCAATATAGAAGAAAGGTATTATGCAGCTAAGACGGATTTTAAGAACTGTCAGTCTCAAAAGCATCTTCAACCTCTGAATCAATCCCTCATTATGGAGGAGAGAAATGCTAGTGATATTATTTTACAAGCTAAAAAGGATTATCAATCCTTTCTTTCACAAAAAGCAAAGGTTAAATGCTTGAAGGAAGGTGATGAGAATACACAATTCTTTCATAGTAGTGTGAAAGTGAGGCAATTTCACAACAAAGTCCTTGTAATTCAAAATCTGGAGGGTGTATGGCAGGAAGAGCCTAAGGATATCATGGTGGCTTTTGAACAATACTGCAAACTGCTCTTGGGACAGGATGTGGGTACAGGGGTCAATATGAAGAAGGACATAGTGCAGCAAGGCAAGTTCCGATCAACACCATTCCATTTTGCTGCAGTCTGTAACCAATGAGGAAAGAAGGAAATGCATCTTTGAGATTCCTGGTGCTAAAAGTCCAGGCCCTGATGGCTATAGTAGTCATTTTTTCAGAAAATCCTGGGATGTTCTTGGACCTGATGTTTGTGAGGCAGTTAAGGGCTTTTTTTCACTCACGGAAGTTGCTTAAGGAGCAAAACTCTACTATTCTTACCCTGATTCCCAAAGTCACTTAGCCCCAATCTGTGATTGAATTCAGACCTACAGCCTGTTGCAATGTGCTTCACAAATGTATCACCAAGCAAATCTGCTTAAGACTAAGTCACATCCTCCTTGAAAGAATCTCCCCAAGTCAATCTGGCTTTGTGAGTGGCAGACAAATTCTTAAAATGTGAGTATGGTGCAGGACATCATTGGCATGTATAATAGGAAGGCCTCTCCTCCTGGAGCTCTTTTAAAGATCGATATTAAGAAGGCATATGATTCAGTCAAATGGGACTTCTTAAAATGAATGTTGGAAGCCCTAAACTCTTCTGTGAAGGTTGTTCCATGGATCATGGTATGTGTGACCACACCATCCTTTTCTCTCAACATTAATGGTGGTGTTCATGGTTTCTTTGCTGGTAAGAGAGGGCTCAGGATGGGAGATCCTTTGTCCCCGATGCTATTTGTAGTGTGTATGGAGTACTTATCTAGACTTCTAGCACATGTGGGAGAGAGTCCAAGCTTCAAATTCCACCCTAGGTGCACTTCTATGAAGTTGAATCACCTAGTGTTTGCTTCTTAATTAATCATCTTTTGTAAGGGTGAGGATCAATCAATTCAGCTATGTTTGAGGGCTCTTGCGACTTTTGTTGCTGCATCTGGATTGATTGCTAACTCAGGCAAGTCAGCTATGCACACCTACAATATGGCTAGTTTGGTGAAAAGGGCAGTGTTGCAAAATTCTGGCTTCACTAAAGGCACCCTTCCTTTCAAGTACCTTGGTATCAACATCAATGCCAAGAAAATTTCTAAAGGTGATTGTCAAATTCTAATAGACAAAGTGGTTGCAAGGCTTAGGACTTGGGGCTTTTCCTATGTTGGAAGAGATCTCTTGGTCAATTCAGTGCTGCTGACCCTTTCATTCTTATTGGGCCTCCATCTTCATTATTCCCAAAGAAGTAATTGATGGCATCATTACAGTTATAAGAAATTCTCTTTGGGATGGGAAAGTTGTCTCTAGTAGAACTGCACCTATTGCCTGGGATTTGGTCTGTAGGAAGAAGAAACAAGGTGGTCTTGGTTTCAAAGAGAGTCATGCCTAGATCTTGGCAATGGTGGGGAAATATGTGTGGAATATTGCTTGTAAAGCTGAGAATCTATGGGTGCCGTGGATTAATCATGTCTATTTTAATAAAAAGGCAGGAGTTGGTGGGACTACAATCCTACTAGTAATGCAAGTTGGTATTGGCGCCAACTTTGTAGAGTCAAGGACATCTTTAAACCTGGCTACACTCAGGGCAAATGGCTTGACAAGGAGGTATACACTGCAGCAAGTGGTTACAGTTGGATTAGAGGAGATCAAGCTAATGTAGATTGGTTCAAATGGGTCTGGAATAGGCTGAACATTCCAAGACATAGCTTCATTACTTGAATTTTTCAGTGGAAAAGGCTTAATACAGGGGAGAGACTGCTTCAATTTGGCATCCGTGTTCCTTTAGACTGCCATTTATGCAGTCAAGCTGATGAAAACATGGATCACCTCTTCTTCTCTTATGGCTATGCTCGAAAGTTTTGGAAGGATGTATTAGATATGCTGCATATTCGGGGTGCTTTCAAGGACTTCAATGCCAGGATCCTTTTCCCCAGGAAGGTGGTTGACAACATCAGGATAGAGGTCTATAATAGAATCCAGAATTTCTTACCTGTAAAAACAAGTACTAGAGATAGGGAATGGTTTAGAATTACTCTAGCTTAGAGTTGTACATCTTGCTACTATAGGTGTGTGTTTTGGATCAATATTTGGATCAGGAAGCCCCCGCCCGCTATGCTCTTTATCAACAACGCATTCATTACATTCATTCATTGAATAATCAAGCGAAGGCGGTGTATTGAAAGAGCTCCTGCAAGATCGCTACCCAAGCCATCTCTTTACACCGAAACAGAGAGGAGCTGCTTATTCTACTTCTACAAAAAATGGACTACTACTCTTYATTAAGAATAAGAACGCTACGCAAAGCTTTAAACATTCGCTATGCTACGCGGCTCTATTCATTCCATCATTCAATACACACGGAGAAAAGGAGGAAACACTCTTTCCGCTACTCGGCTGCTCTATGTATTAGCACTAAAGACGTCGGTAGTCTCAAATCCGTCTTTATTTCCACTCTTTATTRGCTCATTTTGTAAGAATAGAGTAGTCAAAGTAATTGCGTCTATCATTGAAGGCAGCCCAGAGTCACTCAGGGCTTTATTCAGCTCGTTATAGTCCATTAGAGTGATTGAAATCGTTGAATTCGTACTCTGTACGGAGCAGTAGGCTGGAGTTATAGTCCATATACGTACTACTTGCCTGGAGTAGTAAAGAGTGTTCTATCTGTTTTTAGCCAGTCAGTGGTAGTGCTAGTGTTCTTTATGGTTCGCAATACAATAGTGATTTAGGTTTTTTTCTTTCCGTTCGCTGTAGTCCATTAGTGGGTCTAAGGCGATTCTTTCTTGTCCGATAAGCAAGCAAGGGAGCCTCTAGCTTCGCCCCTTCGTCTTGCCACAACTGTGATATAATCGGTCTATACCTTACTCGGTTCAGTCAAATTATTCAGTAAGAGATGGTTTGATGTTTGAGGCTTTGCTTCACTGTTAGCCAGGTGCAGGTCTTTCCCTTTCCTAGTAGTTAGTTCGTTCTTTCGAGGTAAACGAGAGTCTACGTTTAGTTGAACATAGCCCGCAGAAGTCAAGAGGTTGGTTATAGGGGCGACATCCAGAGAAAATGAAGACGAGGGAAAAAAGGAGCATTTCGGCCTTATGCGCCTTTTCAGTAAATGAGCGAAAGGTTAGACCTTAGAAAGTAAGCGAACAACATAATGAAGAAGACTGCAAAAAGTATGGACAAAATCTGGGAAGAGAACAACGAAATCTCTGGAAAGGAAGAGGCAAGGAAGTAACCCGTTCTTGGGCTTAAGACTATGCGCGTCGCGTGCTCGATCTAGCAATCTTGGACAATTGTTTTGATGAACTGTTATTCAACTAAAAAAGAAAGAAGAGAAAGAACTGGAAGTTGGCGCCTGGTTGCTTGCTTACCAAGCCATCCCGGAACCTCCAGTTCGATTATTATTCTTGACTTGACTTATTATTATAAAAACTACTCACTATCAAAATGAAAGATGATCGATTATCTACCCAAGAAGATAGAAAGTCCCATATACGAGAAAAGGTCACAAATAGCGTTGAACCAAGTAACATTGCAAAGGCATAATGATAGTAGGGTCGGGATATCCCTGCCCTCCGAACCGAACGTGAAGGTCTCCCCTCATCGGGCTCTCTGCAGGAGAATCTCCACTCACAGCTTCCCCTAATATCCTCCCTTTACCACATCATGGGGGTTTACAGGAGATCCCGGAGGCTCTCTCGGAAAGGCTGCTATACTATACCTTTTGACTTAAGTCTACTCTAGTAGTCACTAGACTCACTATAGTAGTCCGTCCGGCTGCTCTTGCTGAAATCATTACTCTTCATTCTCCCGTGCTCTAGCAATTGCGCTCTTTAGACCACTACCATGTATTTAGGTAGGAAAAATCCATCCGTAGTGACGGGAATGACGGGGGATCCCTCTCAATATAAAAAGAAAGAATATATAATGAGTTACACTACCTTTCTCTCACTCAATAGATCTATCTGGTTTGATACGGTACAATACGAGATGATAGAATGGAATGGGATGGATGGTAGAAGGCTGCCTGCGCTCAAAAGTGAGGATTCACTTGTCCCCTTGTCCATAGGGACCTCGTGGCATACAACCAAAATGACTCCTGCCAGATAGCCGCCTTTCCGAGCGAGGGAAACCTCGTGGGCGGAATAAAAAAGGGAAGTTACAAAACAGGGCANCCAAGTAACATTGCAAAGGCATAATGATAGTAGGGTCGGGATATCCCTGCCCTCCGAACCGAACGTGAAGGTCTCCCCTCATCGGGCTCTCTGCAGGAGAATCTCCACTCACAGCTTCCCCTAATATCCTCCCTTTACCACATCATGGGGGTTTACAGGAGATCCCGGAGGCTCTCTCGGAAAGGCTGCTATACTATACCTTTTGACTTAAGTCTACTCTAGTAGTCACTAGACTCACTATAGTAGTCCGTCCGGCTGCTCTTGCTGAAATCATTACTCTTCATTCTCCCGTGCTCTAGCAATTGCGCTCTTTAGACCACTACCATGTATTTAGGTAGGAAAAATCCATCCGTAGTGACGGGAATGACGGGGGATCCCTCTCAATATAAAAAGAAAGAATATATAATGAGTTACACTACCTTTCTCTCACTCAATAGATCTATCTGGTTTGATACGGTACAATACGAGATGATAGAATGGAATGGGATGGATGGTAGAAGGCTGCCTGCGCTCAAAAGCGAGAATTCACTTGTCCCCTTGTCCATAGGGACCTCGTGGCATACAACCAAAATGACTCCTGCCAGATAGCCGCCTTTCCGAGCGAGGGAAACCTCGTGGGCGGAATAAAAAAGGGAAGTTACAAAACAGGGCAAAGAAGGCTCGCGAAGTAGACAGCTCAGCTCCCTAACCTTGATATTCTATTAGTAAAGGGGACTCTATCATGATCTTACGAATTGAAAGATCTCAAAATGGTAGAACGAGTTCTTTTGCTGGCCCCTCTCTCTAAAGGGGCGTAAGCACTGCACTCGCTAGGGAATGAAATGGATTCACTTGCATTCTTGCCAGCACTACAAAAAGCTCCAGTCTTAACGCCCCTACTATTTCTTTGCAGCCTTTTCTCAGGTTCGTAGAGTCGGGTTTTCCGTTTACCCACAACGGAGGAGCCGCCCCCACCRGGCAGGCGGCCACGAGTCATAACAAACTCTTCGCACAACAAATCCACTTTGAAGTTGACTTATTCGCTAGGCCAATCGTCGGAATGTGTACGAGATACCATAGTGGCCCAATATTTTCAATAGCACCTTTGTCTAAAGCTTCGAATGAAACTTCATACCCGAAACACAAGAATGATCTGACTAGAAAGTCATTCAAAACTTGATCGAAGAACCAGCGTTTATTGAAGAAGCTATAGAGTCGATTACAAAAAGTACTCATTTGAAAGGCTCGTTGGAATTGATCCGCTATGGGATTTACATTATAYGCAACAGAAGCACCTGAAGTACTAAACAGAATAGGTATTAGTTTGGTAATGGTTGGAGCAGCAAACTCGGATTCGACAAGAATCTCATTTTTTGGTAGTACGAAGAGGGAATTGGCCCAAAAATTGGATAGGGGTTAAGACGCAGTCGGGCGCCGGCGGCTCACTCAAGTGCCCCCCTAACCGCGTGAAATGGTCGCCTATTACACGCCGGCTGCTCTATGTATTAGCACTAAAGACGTCGGTAGTCTCAAATCCGTCTCTATTTCCACTCTTTATTGGCTCGTTTCGTAAGAATAGAGTAGTCAAAGTAATTGCTCTATCATTGAAGGCAGCCCAGAGTCACTCAGGGCTTTATTCAGCTCGTTATAGTCCATTAGTGGGTCTAAGGCGAATCTTTCTTGTCCGGTAAGCAAGCAAGGGAGCCTCTGGCTTCGCCCCTTCGTCTTGCCACAGCTGTGATATAATCGGTCTATACCTTACTCGGTTCAGTCAGATTATTCAGTAAGAGATGGTTTGATGTTTGAGGCTTCGCTTCACTGTTAGCTAGGTGCAGGTCTTTCCCCCTCCTAGTAGTCAGTCTGTTCTTTCGAGGTAAACGAGAGTCTACGTTTAGTTGAACGTAGCCCGCAGAAGTCAAGAGGTTGGTTATAGGGCGACTTCCAGAGAAAATGAAGACGAGGGAAAAAAAGGAGCATTCCGGCCTTACGCGCCTTTTCAGTAAAGGAGCGAAAGGTTAGACCTTAGAAAGTCAGCGAACAACATAATGAAGAAGACTGCGAAAGTATGGAAAAAATCTGGGAAAGAACAACGAGATCTCTGAAAAGGAAGAGGCAAGGAAGTAGTCAAAATGTTGAAAAGGATACAACCCGTTCTTGGGCTTAAGACTATGCGCGTCGCGTGCTCGATCTAGCAATCTTGGACAATTGTTTTGATGAACTGTCATTCAACTAAAAAAGAAAGAAGAGAAAGAACTGGGAGTTGGCGCCTGGTTGCTTGCTTACCAAGCCATCCCGGCAAGCTCCTCCAGTTCGATTATTATTCTTGACTTGACTTATTATTATAAAAACTACTCACTATCCAAATGAAGACGATCGATTATCTACCCAAGAAGATAGAAAGTCCCACATACGAGAAAAGGTCACAAATAGAGTTGAAAAAATGTGAGTATGGTGCAGGACATCATTGGCATGTATAATAGGAAGGCCTCTCCTCCTGGAGCTCTTTTAAAGATCGATATTAAGAAGGCATATGATTCAGTCAAATGGGACTTCTTAAAATGAATGTTGGAAGCCCTAAACTCTTCTGTGAAGGTTGTTCCATGGATCATGGTATGTGTGACCACACCATCCTTTTCTCTCAACATTAATGGTGGTGTTCATGGTTTCTTTGCTGGTAAGAGAGGGCTCAGGATGGGAGATCCTTTGTCCCCGATGCTATTTGTAGTGTGTATGGAGTACTTATCTAGACTTCTAGCACATGTGGGAGAGAGTCCAAGCTTCAAATTCCACCCTAGGTGCACTTCTATGAAGTTGAATCACCTAGTGTTTGCTTCTTAATTAATCATCTTTTGTAAGGGTGAGGATCAATCAATTCAGCTATGTTTGAGGGCTCTTGCGACTTTTGTTGCTGCATCTGGATTGATTGCTAACTCAGGCAAGTCAGCTATGCACACCTACAATATGGCTAGTTTGGTGAAAAGGGCAGTGTTGCAAAATTCTGGCTTCACTAAAGGCACCCTTCCTTTCAAGTACCTTGGTATCAACATCAATGCCAAGAAAATTTCTAAAGGTGATTGTCAAATTCTAATAGACAAAGTGGTTGCAAGGCTTAGGACTTGGGGCTTTTCCTATGTTGGAAGAGATCTCTTGGTCAATTCAGTGCTGCTGACCCTTTCATTCTTATTGGGCCTCCATCTTCATTATTCCCAAAGAAGTAATTGATGGCATCATTACAGTTATAAGAAATTCTCTTTGGGATGGGAAAGTTGTCTCTAGTAGAACTGCACCTATTGCCTGGGATTTGGTCTGTAGGAAGAAGAAACAAGGTGGTCTTGGTTTCAAAGAGAGTCATGCCTAGATCTTGGCAATGGTGGGGAAATATGTGTGGAATATTGCTTGTAAAGCTGAGAATCTATGGGTGCCGTGGATTAATCATGTCTATTTTAATAAAAAGGCAGGAGTTGGTGGGACTACAATCCTACTAGTAATGCAAGTTGGTATTGGCGCCAACTTTGTAGAGTCAAGGACATCTTTAAACCTGGCTACACTCAGGGCAAATGGCTTGACAAGGAGGTATACACTGCAGCAAGTGGTTACAGTTGGATTAGAGGAGATCAAGCTAATGTAGATTGGTTCAAATGGGTCTGGAATAGGCTGAACATTCCAAGACATAGCTTCATTACTTGAATTTTTCAGTGGAAAAGGCTTAATACAGGGGAGAGACTGCTTCAATTTGGCATCCGTGTTCCTTTAGACTGCCATTTATGCAGTCAAGCTGATGAAAACATGGATCACCTCTTCTTCTCTTATGGCTATGCTCGAAAGTTTTGGAAGGATGTATTAGATATGCTGCATATTCGGGGTGCTTTCAAGGACTTCAATGCCAGGATCCTTTTCCCCAGGAAGGTGGTTGACAACATCAGGATAGAGGTCTATAATAGAATCCAGAATTTCTTACCTGTAAAAACAAGTACTAGAGATAGGGAATGGTTTAGAATTACTCTAGCTTAGAGTTGTACATCTTGCTACTATAGGTGTGTGTTTTGGATCAATATTTGGATCAGGAAGCCCCCGCCCGCTATGCTCTTTATCAACAACGCATTCATTACATTCATTCATTGAATAATCAAGCGAAGGCGGTGTATTGAAAGAGCTCCTGCAAGATCGCTACCCAAGCCATCTCTTTACACCGAAACAGAGAGGAGCTGCTTATTCTACTTCTACAAAAAATGGACTACTACTCTTYATTAAGAATAAGAACGCTACGCAAAGCTTTAAACATTCGCTATGCTACGCGGCTCTATTCATTCCATCATTCAATACACACGGAGAAAAGGAGGAAACACTCTTTCCCTACCCGGCTGCTCTATGTATTAGCACTAAAGACGTCGGTAGTCTCAAATCCGTCTCTATTTCCACTCTTTATGGCTCGTTTCGTAAGAATAGAGTAGTCAAATAATTGCGTCTATCATTGAAGGCAGCCCAGAGTCACTCAGGGCTTTATTCAGCTCGTTATAGTCCATTAGTGGGTCTAAGGCGAATCTTTCTTGTCCGGTAAGCAAGCAAGGAGCCTCTGGCTTCGCCCCTTCGTCTTGCCACAGCTGTGATATAATCGGTCTATACCTTACTCGGTTCAGTCAGATTATTCAGTAAGAGATGGTTTGATGTTTGAGGCTTCGCTTCACTGTTAGCTAGGTGCAGGTCTTTCCCCCTCCTAGTAGTCAGTCTGTTCTTTCGAGGTAAACGAGAGTCTACGTTTAGTTGAACGTAGCCCGCAGAAGTCAAGAGGTTGGTTATAGGGCGACTTCCAGAGAAAATGAAGACGAGGGAAAAAAAGGAGCATTCCGGCCTTACGCGCCTTTTCAGTAAAGGAGCGAAAGGTTAGACCTTAGAAAGTCAGCGAACAACATAATGAAGAAGACTGCGAAGATGTGAAAAAATCTGGGAAGAGAACAACGAGATCTCTGAAAGGAAGAGGCAAGGAAGTAGTCAAAATGTTGAAAAGGATACAACCCGTTCTTGGCTAAGACTATGCGCGTCGCGTGCTCGATCTAGCAATCTTGGACAATTGTTTTGATGAACTGTCATTCAACTAAAAAGAAAGAAGAGAAAGAACTGAGTTGGCGCCTGGTTGCTTGCTTACCAAGCCATCCCGGCAAGCTCCTCCAGTTCGATTATTATTCTTGACTTGACTTATTATTATAAAAACTACTCACTATCCAAATGAAAGACGATCGATTATCTACCCAAGAAGATAGAAAGTCCCACATACGAGAAAAGGTCACAAATAGAGTTGAACCAAGTAACATTGCAAAGCATAATGATAGTAGGGTCGGGATATCCCCGCCCTCCGAACCGGACGTGAAGGTCTCCCCTCATCCGGCTCTCTGCAGGAGAATCTCCACTCACAGCTTCCCTAATATCCTCCTTTACCGCATCATGGGGTTTACGGAGATCCCGGAGGCTCGCTCGGAAAGGCTGCTATACTATACCTTTTGACTTAACTCTACTCTAGTAGTCACTAGACTCACTATAGTAGTCCGTCCGGCTGCTCTTGCTGAAATCATTACTCTTCATCTCCCGTGCTCTAGCAATTGCGCTCTCTAGACCACTACCATGTAGTTAGGTAGGGACAATCCATCCGTAGTGACGGGAATGACGGGGGATCCCTCTCAATATAAAAGAAAGAATATATAATGAGTTACACTACCTTTCTCTCACTCAATAGATCTATCTGGTCTGATACGTACAGTACGAGACGATAGAATGCAATGGGATGGATGGTAGAAGGCTGCCTGCGCTCAAAAGCGAGAATTCACTTGTCCCCTTGTCCATAGGGACCTCGTGGCATACAACCGAAACGACTCCCGCCAGATAGCCGCCCCTTTCTTTCTTTCAGAACCTCGTGGACGGAATAAAAAAGGGAAGTTACAAAACAGGGCAAAGAAGGCTCGCGAAGTAGACAGCTCAGCCCCCTAACCTTGATATTCTATTAGTAAAGGGACTCTATCATGATCTTACGAATTGAAAGATCTCAAAATGGAAGAACGAGTTCTTTTGCTGGCCCCTCTCTCTAAAGGGGCGTAAGCACTTCACTCGCTAGGGAATGAAATGGATTCACTTGCATTCTTGCTAGCACTACAAAAGCTCCGGCTTAACGCCCCTACTACTGCTTTGCAGCCTTTCCTCGGTTCTAGAGTCGGGTTTCCCGTTTACCCACAACGGAGGAGCCCCCCACCGGGCAGGCGGCCACGGGTCATAACGCACTCTTCGCACAACAAATCCACTTTGAAGTTGACTTATTCGCTCGGCCAATCGTCGGAATGTGTACGAGATACCATAGGGCCCAATATCTCAATAGCACCTTTGTCTAAAGCTTCGATGAAACTTCATACCCGAAACGCAAGAACGATCTGACTAGAAAGTCATTCAAAACTTGATCGAAGAACCAGCGTTTATTGAAGAAGCTATAGAGTCGATTACAAAAAGTACTCGTTTGAAAGGCTCGTTGGAATTGATCCGCTACGGGATTTACATTATACGCAACAAGCACCTGAAGTACTAAACAGAATAGGTATTAGTTTGGTAATGGTTGGAGCAGCAAACTCGGATTCGGCAAGAATCTCATTTTTTGTAGTACGAAGAGGGAATTGGCCCAAAAATTGGATAGGGGTCAAGACGCCGATCGGGCCCGCGGCTGACTCAAGTCCCCCGAACGCGCCGAAATGGTCGCCTATTACACGGCTCACTAACTCTGCCTGGGTGAGGTACTATTATTCGTCGGCGGCCGGCGCACGCACCCCTACTATAAAAAAAGAAGCCCCCAACTCACTTAAAGGATGCTGCTTAATTACAAGGAAATTCTTCTTAATCTAGGGATTTCCTTTCATTAAGCGCATCGAGCCAGGAGCGGACCTAAGAGAAATTCAAACTTAGAAGACTAGTCTCCGAGTGCCTAGAAGTCAAGAAAGAAGTCTAATCAAATCATCTTTTACTACCATTAATGAAAAATGTGTTTTTTTCGTCAGCCTTATAGCCTACGGGTCTGTGCACATCAACCCATCACATCAAGGTGACAGATTCGAACCTATGGCCCTCTGTACCCAAAACAGATGCGCTGACCAGACTGCGCTACACCTCGTTTCACCCTCCGAAGCATATAGATCCACCCGATCGATCAAGACTCGAACCGAACTCGCTCATCCTTTTTGGACCCTTCGCCCGCTTAGAAGTGGATTCGAACCACTGACACAAGGATTTTCAGTCCTTTGCTCTAACCAGCTGAGCTACCTGAACCACTTTCCTAAAGTCTTTTTCTTCATCGAAAAGCGCCCTACACTTTCTCTTAAGTAAGAAGAAAGAGAAAAAAAAGCCCTTTCAGTTTCAGTTAAGGGCCCTTTTCGCTTGTTCGTAAAGCTTTCGAGCAGCTCTTTCGCCGCCTAATCCCCAACATGCTCAAGAACCAGAGCCGTCCCGGTACCTACCGGCCGGAGGGAGCTTGCTTATAGAAAGAAGATAGGCCGGTCAAAAAAAAGGCGCAACGGGCTCTCTGCTCCTAGTCACTAAGTAGTGCTATTCAGTCCTCCGGGGGACTCCCCAGGGGTTCGGTTCTTTCTCTCACGAATTTCGCCCGCTCGTTCCACTTCCCGCCGGAGGAAATGGGATTCGAACCCATGATACAATCTTCTTGTATGTCGATTTAGCAAACCAATGCCTTAAGCCACTCAGCCATACCTCCAAGTTCTTGATCGAATTTGATGTGCGGTAGCCCGAAGGGCTATCTGATCCGATCAACTGCCTAAGCCGTAGCGCGCTAGCGCGCTACTCTTCCTCCATGAGAGAGATTCTCTCCAGAAACCAGAAAAAAGGAACTGCCTTAGCATCCACCACCAAAATCTGCCACTCGTTGGGCGACGCCTTCTTTTCTATGAACACTCTACCACTGAATGATGAACTTTGTCGGTCTCCGCCCCCGACCTGATTAGGAGAGAACACAGGGTTAAGCCAAGCCCTTACCCGCTTTCATTCATATCTCTTATTCTTACTAGTAAGAATTAAGAGATAGCCGGAACTGGACTGTGACTCTTCTATTACATTACAGAAAAGTCCATTCTCGTCATGATCGATCCGCGTCCTACCGTAGTGCCCGGAACCAGGCTTGCTTAGCTTAGAAAGCAGCTTACTAAGGTAATGCCAATTCACTTACTTGAACAAGTATGGTAATTCCTATTTGCTTACTCTAACGAGTATGGAGAAGGCTTTTTTCGTTGATTGCACGAGCTAGCCAGCAAGTCTTCCGATGACTAATCTCCCATCGCTAGAAAGCCCAACCGGTAACCAAAAGAAGCAAGCCGGCTTCGGTAGTGGTAGTAGCTTCAAAGGAATTGGTAGTATGTCTTGAATAGGAAAGCTTTMATAATGTATGAACTCAAACCACCCATGTTCAAGAGCTTGAACAATAAAGTGAAAGGCTTGACTTTAGAACAATTATTCRAACGGCTAAGGCCAAGGCAAGGGCCTGTCATAATCCCTATTCAAATTACTTGCTTGACTGATTAAGGTGGCTTTCCTCTTGTTGCAGCCACTGTGGCTCTTGCTTGAGCCGGGAAGTCAAGAAGGCACAGAGGGGAGAAGTGTTTAGATTATCGATACGAAGGTACAAAGTGGATTTCTCATGGCCCTCCCAATGAATCCTTTTTATGCTATAGGAGCATAAACAATAACCATTTATTTAGAAGACCTGTAGGTCGAGGTAGTTTCTACGTGCTTACTTATATAAGTAAGGATGAATGTTCGCAATGAAAAAGAAGAAGGAAAGCAGACTTCGCGACCCATTACCTATTCCTTATGACTTCTAGTGCTCTTCTAGGCAATCTTTAATCAAAAGAGAATGCCCAACATTGCTTTTTCTCTATTCCCTCGGATCACGATTTATTGCTTCTATTAAGAGATGGGATAGAGGTTTGCATCCCAGCTAGAGATTGTTCCGGAAAGCAGGAGTCAAGATGTAGTAACACCTTGATAATAGAACTCAGACTCTTTCTCAACCCGCGGTTCATTCCTGGTCGTTCTTGAAGAAGAGTCAGTTCCGCGTGCCAGGAGTGGGATCCCCTAGCAAGAGTTCACCACTTTCCAAAAGAAGATAGAAAGCCTCCTTCATCTTTACTTCCTTCCGCACCTTACTTATTCTTAGTCTACTCTAAAAGAAGCCAGTGAGTCGATGTCTTATGGAGTGAAATCCTTTTCGGGTAATTAAAAGGTTTCAGCTCTGGTTCAAATGGTATATRTGGTATATCTCTTMTCTATAGTTCATGAATCCGTTTCAGGTTTTCAGGCATACCYTGTATTTTCTTTTTCTCGGCTTCGAGGAAAGAAGTTTCATTGGGGAAGGTGGTATCTTCTAGTTGATCCCTGAAGTTCCTCACAAGGACTGATCTTTGCTTGAACTTAGCCCGAGTAAGGCCAACTTAAAAGAAAACTAGGTGCCAAGCCTTTCAAACAAAACCATTTCTTTCTCTCTAGGAATCATAGTGAAAGTKCTTGAGCTTGAGAGCTAGTAGTTCACTCATCTGTGTAACTAGTTGAAAGGCCAACCAGTTATCGATGTGGTAAGATGTCTTATCTAGCGAAATACCTTCCCCGAATTCCTATTTGTTTGTTTGAAAATAGTACCTTAAGTTCGAGAGTCTGGGAATGCAACTCTCTTTCCGAATCGAGCTCTTCGGAACCTTTGAAAGAGGAGTTTTAGCTTTTCCTCCTATCTTTCTTAACGATTCGTCTCTTTCGGCTATCGTTGATAGACACTGGTTTTCAACCTTTCTTCTTCTGTAGCGCAGAGAGTAGCCAACCCAGTCAGCCAGTCCAGTAGCACGGTCTCGGTCCTGTTAAGCCAACGTTGCTAACTTTCTTTCAAATAAGATCTGTCCAGCGGTCAGTCTCATCGATAGCATTATTTTTCTTTAAACCACCTTCTCTTGATGTAGAAATCGTTTTTGAGGAAATAAAGAATTAGCTCTATCTTATCCAATGGGAAACTTTCGAGTTCATCCTTTAGCTGTCCAGGGAGTCCTATTATGCAGTACTTGTCTGAGGAGTGCTTCCTCCCGCGCCAGTAGGCCGATTGGTGTATCGAAAAGAACCTTCCAGCCGACGCGTATCCAGGACCTGCGTATTGGGGAACCTAGTGGGACTGCTCTGAAACTTAAAGTTCCAATGTTTTTTTTCAGTCGGCTGCTAAGAAAGCCTGGAAACTCCCAGTCGATGAGGGAAATGGAAAAAGAAAGAGAATGCACCGGTTTGGAATTAGGTCTTGCTATATTACAAGCTCATCCTCTTCTTCATCTGGACCTTCAATCTACTCTACCTTATTCAATCAAGTAGGCTGTTTTCGAATGTGCTAACTTCCTAGAAAAGTTGTCTTTCGATATAATAATCTGAATCAGGCTTCTCTTCGAGCCTTTCTATCCCTTGATGTGAAGAAAGGGAAGGGATCGTCATGCAAGAACTAGAAAGGCTCCTCTAAGAGGTGGTCCTTCCTTTTATTGACGGTTGAGTCGACGAGAGCTTCTGAGAGATTCTCATAGATCGATGATCTGAGACCTATTGTACCTCAGTTGGGGAACTTCACTTCTGAAAATGAAACCAAAATCTCCTGTCTCAGCAATGACTCAGTGTCACTTGTTAACATCTTCTATATGCTGGAAAAGAACATTGACCCTCAATGGCTCGTTAGGCTCACACTGGAGAGCTTACTCAGGAACAAAGATTCTGCTTAATTTTCAAAAGCTGTGGTGTTTTTCTTAATCTTCTTAGCTAACTCCTTCAAAGAATCCTTCATCAGAACACAACCGAATGCGGTTCATTGCCAATCAGAACCCTATCAGGCTCACGATGATTGCCTTCTCTCTCTTGAGAAGCAGTGAATACCCAACAAACTGTAGTCATTGAAAATTGGGACTACACTGCCCTTGTCGATGCAATTACAATGGTGAAGGCAAATGCTGGACTACCAAGGTTTTCAATGAAGAGCAGCTGGTGGAAGCTTGATTGATACTGCGACAGGACCAAAGAAGGATTGTTTTGCTTCTAGAAGCGATTGTGCACAAAGATGACACCAGCAAAGAGCTCTTGAATGGGGCTCCAAGTCTCTCTCCAACAGCGCGTCCCCCAACCCTCAGTAGATCTTATCACTACATAATAAAAAAACTTGGAGTTGGATTTCTTAACTAAAGAAAGTAGAAAAAAAAAAAAGAAAATTTCTTTTTGGGTCTCTTTCATCTGGCTCACTCCGTTTTCTTCCGCTGATGTTGATCAATCAGTTGTCTGCTTCAACTACTTTACTGATCCAAAAGATGTGGAGTTTCACTCTGGGCATAGCGAAATCCCGGAGATGCAAAAATGCTGAATGAAGTTGTTTATCCTAAAGTTTATTGCGTATTCCGAAGAAAGACTTCTACTAGAAGAATTTGCATATATGATCATCTCATTCATCTAAGACTCTCGCTCGCGTCTGAAATAAGAGAAAAGTATTTAGGTCACACCTATGATGAAAGAAGCCAAAACGCAAGTTTAGGTAGAAAGAACAGCCAACGTCAGAGAGAGTCTAAGGGACTCTTTCAAACTTCCAAGAGAAGGTATCTCTAGTAGACCTGCCAATCCATGTTTTTCCATCCCTTTATATCGACTTTTCTGTAATAGAACCGATCAGATTCTCTGAACAATCGGAATTTCATACTTCTCTTGGATCCTCTTTATCTCCTGATCGAGCTTGTGTAAGTAGATTTTGCCTGGTAGGGCCGATAGTAGTACACTATGTGGGATGGAGTAAGGGCTTAGGATTATGGGTAAGGGCACGCCTTAAGGTATAGCAGCTCGTGACCCCAGGTAGGCGCATTAGACTGAAGTAGTTTTTGTTTTGGCATTTGTAGCAGGAGTTCCCGAACCACAGCTCTCAATCCGACACTAAGAGTTTGCTTCCTTAATGGCGTAATGTAAAAGATAGCAGAGAGTAGTTAGTGTCAGTAGCTCCTCTTTTCCCAAGTGCGGTAGTAAGAGCAGAGGAAAGTAAGTCAGCCGGTTACGGCTTGCATACAAGGATCTAACCGACCAAAGTAAGTGGATGTATCCCAATGAATATGGAACCAAACCCCGCCATAAACAAAGCTTGTTTCGGAGCATACGAAAGGAGAATCCTTTTGCCTTCATCCGTTTGAAACAAGAAAAAACCTTCTTCGTTGGTACCGTACCGATATGACTTCCGATGGATAGGCGAAGTTAGGAGTTCTAGTTTCTTTAACGGGAGCTGCTATCGGTATTGGAAACGTTTTTAGTTCTTCGATCCATTCCGTGGCATCTTTGTACTCTAAAACCTTCTTGTTCATATAGTGTTGGAATGACCAGCCGATCCGCCTTCTCCTCTATTGGGGGGTTTCCATTCTGGTCTATGAACTTGAGGTGGGGGGCTATCTGCTCGCCGATGGTCTGCTCGGAAATGTGATCCAACCCTTTTCTGGGGGCTCATCTTCCGGCGAGATTAACGGCCTTCCGGGGCGCTCCGGGAGTGGATTAGTAATGATCTTAAGTGAAGGGGAGAACACCCCTAACGAGCCCGCTCTTGCAGCTTACGAAGGCCAGGAGGAAAGCGCCCATTTTCTAACTTCACCGTTGCTTAGAGACGAGCAACGCCGCATCGAATTAGAAAAAGAATTACAGCGCCTGGTAAACGAGGCGAGAATTATAGCCCCCCTCTTTCGGAGTGGCCCCGCTTAGTAGATGCCCAGTTTGAGTGCGAGCTCAAACTCGAAGAGGCTCTACGCGCGGATGGCTTCACGGAGGAGAGTATTCTCTCTTGCCGGGCGGATTGGCGACGTTCGGCGTTTAGCCCCGAGAGCAGGAATAAGTTTCTTTCGCTAAGAGCTCTCCGTGAGGCCCTAAAGCAAACTGATATCTGAAAGACCGCTTGCTACCAATGGATTATAAAGAAAACAAAATTAGGGTGTATTCATGTAAAAAGGGTGAGTTCGCGGTAGGGGGTGCAAAATAAATGGGTGTCGGCGGGAAACATGGCCCAATTTCTCTTCCTTCTCTTTTTTACGTACTGTACAATAACTTTAACCGCACAAGCCTGAGCTGGGCCTACTTTCATCCCAAGAGGAGCCGTATGAGGCGGAAGCTCCACGTACGGTTTTGAAGCCGAGCCTTTCCAACAATGGGGCATAGGGACCGATATGATGATTGGTTTAGGTAGGGCGGCCGGCCTACTATGAGCACMTGTAWGGATTAGTGTGTGAGGCCGCGATCCAGACTCACCCTTTACTTGGGAATGAAAAGGGGAAATATAGCATGTCACAAAAGCGAGGCGAGCAAGAAGCACCTACTGTGAGAGGGCGCCTCGCGAGCCGGGCTTTTAGAGATGAGGCCTTTTGGCGAAGCCAAGTCAATTTCGGGCCACCAAACCTGCAACTGATGAGAAGGCCCTATGGAATAAAGGGAAGCGTGTACGTTGTCACACTCCCTCCTGCCTTCCAAAGGTGCCTAGAGGACGGGCCAGACGCAGCAGAGCGACGACCCGGGAGCGGATTCCCCACCGGCAGGGAAGGAAGGAGACGGCCATCTCAAGGCACATCACGACCTACAGGACAACCCGCGAGACCTGGGAAGGCAACCCGGGAGTCAGAGGATCCTAGTACCTGCAGCCTTCCAGACTTCATATTCATACATTTTGAAAGCGGGGGAAGGATCCCTTTTCTGCAACGGAAAAAGAGGAGCAGATTTGACTCGCACAACCTAACGATACATCCAATACCTATGATCTGTGCTTAGAAAGCTAACTATATAGGCAAGAACTCACTTCAAAAATGGATGCGAGCGACACAAAACTTACCTTGCTATCCACGAGATGACATTGGCTAACAACAGCACGATCTGCCCGCAAGGCTGACTCATTCGGGCTTCATAAACCCAACCTGATTATGAACCGCAAAAAGTTCACTTCCACCACATTAAAAAAGGCACCGGTTTGGGTGACAATTTTTCGCTTCCGATTCCCAGATGAGGTGTGTGGCGTGGTATCCTAAAGCTCAAAGTCTAAACCCTCGTTCGTGTGGATAAGGAGGACCTATGAAAGAACGGGTCGTGCCTTGTGGCACCCTACGCCAGGGGAGATCAGATATCGGACCCGCTTCCAATCCGGAATCTCGTAGATTAAGCTCTTCTTTCATTCCTATTGTTCAAATGCTTTCCTTGGCTTCGGTGCCAGCGAGGACTGGTAGCATGGTTTCTCTTAGAGTTTCTCTTTGATTCGGAATGGAGCTGCACGTTAGCACTTTCCTTTTTTTTGAATTCCTTCATATTGATTGACTATCCGGCCAGAAATCCAAGTCTTTTATCCATGGATGATACGATTACCTCTTGCTCGACTCGAGAGGATCAAAAGAGAAGACAGCGCCATGTTAATGCGATCGCAAGACAAAGAAGTTGCGATCACAACATGAACAAGCAAAAAAAAGGGTCTTTTGTCACTTTTCTCATATTTCGCCGGGACTAGTCAAATGAAAGTGGAGATTGAACGCTAGAAGGCGCAGATAGGAACTGCGAGCACGGATTCTAATCAGAAGGCGAGCGAGTTGTGTTAAAGCTTCACTTCAGGTTTTGTAGTGGAAATGCTCCAAGGAAAGAGATTTGAAGACGTAGCGCAGTCTGTACTGAGAGCGGGATGGGACGGAAAGGATTCCCCCTCTCCTGTAGTACGAACCTGTCCATTTTTGTTGAAATCGTAGGCCCAACGACAAGTCCTCAGCAAACATAAAGCTAATGTCGGAATAGCAGCTGTTAGAAATCGATCTAGATGCCAGGAATCAGACAAGGAACTAAACTTACACTTGACTGAAAGCCTTTGAAAAGTGCTTACCAAGCGTCGACTTTTGAACCGATTCCCACAGCTAAATCAAATAAGGAAGATAGAAGTAGCTGCAATTGCTATTGAATCCGCTGCGCGTGGAAGGTTTGACGAAGTACCATTTCATTTCGCATAGTCCTTTCTTTGCAAGTGAATCATAGCACAGAAAGTTCATCACAGTATGTCTTGTTTAGCTTCTTCCTCAGGTGAAAGAAAGCAGTCTTGATGCCGAGATTGGAACTAGCAGTCTTTCTTAATAAATTCCATTTCCACTCCTCCTCATTCGACTGCTAGAGTAGCGTAGAAATGACCATGTCTTACTCTTTTGGTTTTTCGGGATAACGGTTCTTTTGCGAAAAAAAAGCTTGTGCACGAATAGCTTGCACGAACAAGCTCTGCGGCTTATTTCTTCTTGGGCATTTGCAAGTGTGCTAGATCATCAATTAATGTCCGCTTTGATTGAATCAATAGTATCCATGCACGCGCACAGAAGAAGAAGATGCCCGAATGCCCCGTTTTCCGGAATAGTCAATCCAATCAAGAGTAGAGGAAGGAAGGATTCATAGATGGACAGAATATCTTTAAATGGGCAAGAAGAGCTCTTTGGTTGTGTGCTAGCAAGCTGTTACAGACTCCGCTGCAAGAAGAATAAGCGCTCTTTTCAATATCCGGTCGTAGCGTAGGAGCTCTAAGCCTATCTGCTGTTGAATAACCAACCAGTCTTTTTTTTTCTGTTTCAGTAACCGTTGTTAGAATCAAATTCTCCGCGGTTTGCCTAGACGCTCTTTTAGATTAAATAGATAGAGGGCGTTAAGTTAAGATCTCCATATGTCACTTCCGGTTCTCAAGCAGAGGATTCTAGCATCCTTTTTTCCTACCAGCAGCCTATTCTTTCATAAGACAAAGTTCACATATTCTATTAGAGTCGAATCCCTAGTGATACATTTCCTAAAGCAAGAGAAGAGAAAGTGCGCTATTGAGATACATATTGCATAAGTACATACGGAATCACGAAAGCATAGTGGCAGCAAACTCAATTTAGGAAAGCAAGCCCTATTATGCAACTCGAAAGGTAGCTCCTGACTCGAGGGTATGGAATTACTTATATCAGATAGCTCATTCCCTTCACCACGTGGGCTAGAGGCTCGTCCTATTGATATTGATACCAAGAAGACACCTATAGTTGATCACGTCTCTTCTAAGTGTTTCAAAACCCCCGCCCCAAAAATACATATGATCAAGGAACAAGCTTTTTAGCTATTTGTTGATAGGTTGGGGGTGTGCGATTTCCACCTCTGTCTAGGGTGTAGAAATCCCACATCACACCGTCTACCAAGTTAGAAAGGTCTTTCTTCGTTATAATGGATTTCTGGCGTAAAAAGGATTTTCATCTTGTTTCGATTCCTTTTAGTCTGCCTTTTTTTGGCGATAGGCGCTGCTCTAATCCACTCCTACTACGGGAAAACCCCATTTAGAAAAAAGATCCCCTTGTGGGGCAGTATCTAAGAGTCCAACAGTTCTGACTCTATATTAAGACTCCCACATCCGAAATCAACTTCGACTCTGTTCTTGCTTTCCTATTCAAGATGGCTTTACAGCAGGTGTGCGTGCTGACTTGACCGAGGAGACCGATTGCTTGCTTGTGCTTATGTACCAGTTCCTATTCCTTGCTTTTCTTCCGATTTCTATTTCTATTGGCAGGCTATTAACTGCTATGGAACTTGGCTAGAAAGGCTGACTCCTTATGGAGCGAAGCTTCAGTAGCGTTGATAGACTCAGAGGCGACGCGCTGAGCCGCAGGCGAAGGGTCGAAGATCCAAGCCTAGTCGACGGGAGGATATATGTTATTAGCTTTTGCTTGTCCGTGCTCGCGCATTCATTTACTAGAAAGTGAGCCTCTTTAGCTTGAGCACGATCTGCTGCGGATGAAGGAGGGTTCTTGCTGCTTTAGGCCCTTTTATTGAATCTTTTATGATGGCATTAGAGCTTCAAACGAAGGATTTGGATAGAGGAACTTCACTTGTCATAGAATTGATGTTTCGATTGAGGCTATAAAGATTGAATCAGCGAAGGGTAGCCTGGTCAACAGGCAAGACGGAAGAACTTCCTATATGACAGGATCGGCAAGCCAAGAAAAGCGAGAAGGAGCTCAGGGTAACCTCTCAATCTCGTAGTGAGCGGGGTTAACTCAATGAGAGTAGACGGTTTTCCACGTGATGAATAATATAATCATAGGAAAGAACTAAATGCCCAGCTACTCAATACCAACTAGCAGTTCATATTAAAGAGGTAAGCCTTATCCCAGTCCTTTGGAATGGAGGGACGGGCAGATGCCTTTAAGAGTTAAGAGTGTACGGTGGTAGGAAAAGCGGTCTCTTAGACAAATAGTTGTGTAACGAAAAAAGACGCTACTCGGATAGCTTCAGCTAGGCGGATACGAAGTATCGAAGACTTAGACAGCTGCCGTCAGGCTAAGTGCGCAGAGCTTCATAATGCCGATAGGCGAAGTAGGAGCCCTTTCTCTTCTAGTATAGACGCCGCGTTCGGATAATTTTTGAAAAGCTTGATATAGCAGCTGAACTGACACTACATCTGCTCTAGACAGAAAAGAAGGTCATCTGCTTTATCATGTGAGTGATTCCCAGCTTCTCACATCTAGAGTGGAAATTGAAATCAGGAATCACCTCAGCTAGACACCTGGAAAGAGACTCCATACCAATGGCAAAGAGAAAGGGGACATGGGTCTCTTTGCCTCAAACCCTTTTTTTGGTAGGCACACCATTAATATTAAGAAGAATGGAGTAAGAAACAGATTGCACACACCCCATGATCCAACCACAAATACACAGCCCAGCTCATACAACATTGTTTGAAGGAAGGAAGCTCCATTCCAAGGATCCTCAAATCCACTTTAATCATGCACCTAGGTGAAATTACTTGTGTGTGTACCCTTTCATAAGTTCAGTAGCCAATAAGATGTTATCAGCTAGAAACTTCCCAGGGCAGGATAAACCAAGCCTGCTGCACTGTCCACCACTTCTCCTATACAGCTGCCAATCTTGCAAAATCTTGGAAATCCATTTATAAACTGTAGAAAGAACAACAGGTTATGTATGCTATGGGCTAAACTCCTTCACATAGTAGGATGTTGAACCTTTGGCACTAAAGTAATGGTAGTACAGTTCACTTGCGTTTAACGTTCACTTGCTTTAACATCTGGCCAGTGCTTCAAAACTCCTTCACTGCCTTATTTATATACATCAGTCTTTATAGTCCCCCAAGCCTTTTTGAAAAAAAGAGCACCAAAACCATCTAACCCGGGAGCCTTGTCATTGCTAATGGATTTAGAAGCCTGGTCAATCTCARCTTCCCCAACTGGTGCAATTAACAGAGCACAAGCATCAGCTCCAAGCTTTCTACCTTGTCTCATAAGCTGGATATCTATTCCAGGTAATGACTCARCAGCAGAGCCCAACAACTGCTTATAAAACTGAAGCACTTCAGACTGAACTGCCTCAGGTGCAGTAAGTATAATTCCTTGTGCTGATGCCAAAGTCAACCCCTTATTAATACCTCTTCTCTCCAGCGTAGATACTCTACGCTACTTTCTCTTCGATCCTAAGTCTATGCTGGACACTTCGCCTATCGGCGTTATTCAGGTCTAAAGACACTGTGTCTAACTTCTTCTCGCCTTTAACTTGATTCTCTTATGATTTTTGATACTATCAGAATCCGCGTTTTAGAAGAGAATGACCACTTTTTCTTACTCTATTCTACTAAATGGAAAGCCTTCCCCTCCTTTTGCAGCTAGGAAGTTTCTTCTGAGATTTCCGATATTGGAAAATTTTCTATCATATTCTATTCCAACTTCTCTTAGTATTCTACTTTCTTGGGAAATTTCGTTAGTGATTGCTGAGATCTTAACAACGAGTTAAGCAAAAACATAAGGAGCATGCTAACCTTGAGTAAGGTGTGTAGGTTCCTTATGGCTCAGTTCCTATCATAATGCAAAAAGATAGGACGCATAGAATACAAGAAGGCAATGATTGGAAAGTGCATCGGACTTGTGAAAGCATCAAGAGCACTTACTGGTAGTGTGGGGTAGGCTAGACCTACCTGTTCTATCCATCCAAAGTTCCTTCCATCGGGGGATTTATTGTTCCCTTGACATGCTGACGAAGCGGATACCCTGRCACCATACCCCTATACCAATCAAACAAAAGAAACCTAATCTTTCTTTTCTCTTGGCTACTCTATGCTAAGTATTACCGAAATAAAGAAAGGTTATGGAACTATACCGTCTTTCTGCAATGCCTCATCCTCACGGATCATTTTCGAAATCCGTTATATTATAGGGAGGAAAGGGAGAGAAGAGGAATCCGCCCACACACCCTTACTTTCTGATGTGTGGTTTGCACAACCGATAGAAGAGCAATGAATGGAAGCTGCCTTCATCGAAAGTTCAGTTGTCTACCTTCTTTGTCAGTGTTCTTTTCTGCCTTTGCTCATACCAAGCTTCCTCATCATGCACGGCCCACTCCACTTTTTATCTACCGTGATTTGATTCATTTACTTAGTAACGATGCTCACGCTCAGCTTCTCTTCCCTATGCGCTATTCACTTGCTCTTGTATTTGAGACTTCGTCCCTTGACACTTCCGCTGCTGCGCTTTTCCTTCAACTGCATACCCACTTAGAGGTTTAAGTCTATAAAGTAAGAAATGAAACTTATACAGGGTATACAAGAAGAGTTCAATGATCGGATTCTTTTGTCGGTACAGCCTCTTTGATGGATAAAGCTTGGAGGAACAAGATTGAGGTTAGGAGGTAAAATTCCTCGTAGTGAATGAGGTACAAAGAAAGAGCTTTATATACGAAAAAAAAAAACATGAAATTACGACCTGGACGAAAGAAGGTTACGACCTTACCTCATTTTTGGATTCTATCGTCAGCCAGGTCGCAGATCGAGATCTTCCAATCCTTGATCTAGTACCAAATTAATTGTTGGGTTGATGAGATGGACTCGTAATGTACAACCGATACTGGAGAATGAAGTTCGTAACGGAATCAAAGCAAAAGTGGTACAACTCGATGACCCCTAACCGTTTCAAGTGGGACTCTTACTACTCTAGTCTACCTAAAGCTAGCTCGGCATTCGTTCGAATCCTTCACTGGACTTTCCGTGGGCTGGGTCGTAGTTCCTCCTATAGGCTAGCCGTGACTCCCTTTGGTCCTTCATTTCGGCAGGAGAAGAGGATCGAGAGCTTTACTTACACAGAATTTTCGAAGAGGAGGGAGGGTCTTTTCTATCTCTGCATTTAGTCGTGATCCTTAGGTTATACTTGACTCATGAAGTTTGTGTGCGGGGAAGAAAGTGCATTGCTCTTGGCTTTGGTCGTCGCATAGACTTTCCGTAGCTCAGTACTGCAGATCGTTGAAAGAGGAACTCCTTGTGAAAACTATACTTACTGCTGTACTTGTTAAAAGAGATAGAGCCGTCTCGCTATGACTCAAAGATGGTAATAAGCTAATAGATGGGCCTAATCTCAAAAGGTAGAGGAGAGATAGAATGGGTCAATGCGCATTGCTTGTTGAGATTCAATGTGGCAATTGTCCTGACTTTCCGGAAAGCTGAATAAGGCAAGGAAGGTAATAGTATCCGTGAGAAGATGTGCATCTAGCGTTCACTTTCTAGCTAGTTAAGAAGTCACTCTTCGAATACGAAGCAAGAATGAGCTCTTTGATAGGATGAGCTGTTTGAAAGCTAATTATTGTCTTCAACCCGACACGTTAAAGAATGAATAACAGGGTCAAAGCATAGTGGATTTTATCCTACTACCATTGCTAATGAATCAACTGGCATTGGACTGCTCTCAAACAACGGGAAAACTCTTCACTAACTAAGCCTAAAGTCAATCCAGCTTAAGGGTTCAAATCTTTATAAGGGAAAAACACACCGTCGGTAGCAAAGGGAGAAGGAAAGTAGATCTTTATCGATGCTCATAGTTCCTATGTTCGTAGCGCATAGAAGCAAAATGCGGGGTAAGCCACAAATCCCAACTTCTCTCGTCTTAGAAGCGGATCAACAAAGGGGAGATCCGCTCACTTGCCTCTCTYTGCTTTTGCCTCTCTGCGCTGCTGCTTTGTGCRCTAAGAGCTTTCTTTCCATGCCAAAAGTTAGGATAGGAAGAATGRAATAGCAACATAAAACCACATTCTTCYGAGTGAAACTCATCCAAAAGAACTAGACATAAGGAGGGGAGACTACCTATCTATGACACAAGGATACATCAAGGTAAGATGCATCTATTAGTTCCGGTATCCATTCTCATTCTCATAGCTCTTCCTTAGCATATACTATACGTCGCTCTTCAAACCTTGGAGGAAACCGAGTTCTGTTCCACCTCCGGTCAGTCCCTGTCCCGTGCAACTAGGAGTTTGATCTTGGTACTTGTCAAACCAAGGACTTTGCCTTGGAGTTACACCTTTGAAAGTTCCTTTTAAAAGAGAAAACCCCACTGGCAATTGCATAAGCAATATCCCATTCCTTCTTATTTTCCCTCGGCCCCTCACTCAGCTTCAGACTTTTGAAAAGGAACAACTAAGAACCTATGCCTCTTCTTCTCTATGGATTCTGGGAAAAAAGCCTTTCTCTCACCAGGATCGATCGGAGAGAAAAAGGCCTTCCCTGAGCCCCTTGTTAATGAGGAGGACAGTTTTATAAGAATAATAAAATGACCTGGGATCGATTTCAACTCGGAGATAGCCGGTCTAGTAGCTTGTGAAACAGCATCGGATGACATAAGCAAATACCGCAAGAGAGCTACTATGCCTTAAGCCCGAAACTCATCCTTCTAAGTCTACCTGCGTTATTCTTTCTTGTTTTGAAATGAAACTCTTCGCTGTCTGAGAGTAGAGGCAGAGCAAGAAAGGTAGTTGACTTGCTTATAGTGCTTGCATTAAAGAGAACTCGCCGCCTCGCAATTCCATCAAATCTGGTCAATTCATTCCGCTGCTCTACTCTTTCGCTTTTGCATTCCATAACGAGGCTGTTTACTGAGGAACATGTCAAAAGATATGGAATTTCCGACTTGTATTATTGAATACGAGAGAATTGAGATCGAAAGATATCCATATCAGTGAAAGATACCACTTTCTTTGTGATAGGAACAGAGCTTCGGGCAAGCAGCTTAGCCAAGGCAGCAGCCTGTAGTTCTTCCACGCATGCTCAGAGAAGACTTCCTCCATGGCATAACTCAGAGAAAGACTTCCTCCATGGCATAGCTCAGTTCATTCAATCATGATAGGGTCAGTCAACGATCTTCTCCTAAACGACGGTCTAGTCCCCCATCTGTCCTTCACAATCAAAGTAAACGATAGAGTCAATGGGAATCTCCCTTATAATAAATAGGTTGACTCTCGGGAATTCCCATGCTCAAGGCTAAAGACCAGTCGTCCTTCTGAAAGGTCCTCTTCTACGGCTCAAGGTTCAAGCTAAATCAAGTACCTTTTCTCACTTAAGC
Source organism: Bassia scoparia (assembly GCA_008642245.1). Taxonomy (NCBI): domain Eukaryota; kingdom Viridiplantae; phylum Streptophyta; class Magnoliopsida; order Caryophyllales; family Amaranthaceae; genus Bassia; species Bassia scoparia. The sequence continues at coordinate 17,746 of SNQN01005274.1, read as the reverse complement.
GGATACTCAAAGTAAAAGAAATGCTTTTAAAAAAACTACCACGCTGTCAAGCAAGATAGATTCTCAACAGGATAAGTTCCGTGGACAAAGCGAGCTAGCATCGTCTTTCCTTCCGTGCAGCCGTAGCAATGAAATCCTTGTTTTGTTCCAATGTAGTTGAATACACATACCATACTCAACAAGTAAGCAATCACTTGCTTGATCCAGGAAAGTTTAGACTTAGTAACATACTAAGCTAACGGAGGGAAAGGCCCGAAAGCCCGTAGTCGATGAGCCATCTCGGATGCCCAACATCTCTGTGCATAATGGCGACGCTAACTTCGTTCTATACCGGTTCAAGCTAGCCACCCGTTTTTTAACATCATCTCCTCCGATTCGAAATCCATAGAACCCAAGCATATCGAGGAAGAATATACCAAATCCATTTAAGAGATTGAGCCTCCTCCAGAAGTAAGAAGAGAGAAAGGCTGTTTTATTATCCAGTTCTATACGAATACGATCAGTTGACCCAGAAACAAAAAGGTTCTGGTGTGGCTTTGTACCGGTTCAACAGGAATTTGCTCCTAAAAGTTACGGAAATGCCTTTCTCACCACAGCATATACCTCCACTTAGTCCTACTCTGAGATGAGAAGTAGAAAGATAAAAGCTTCGCTCCTCTTTATTCGTACTCGCTGGCCTATGAACGAGGCAGGTGCTATACCGTTCGTGAGCCATACCGCTAGTTCTCTCACTCCTTCTAGATAAGGAAGCTCTGAATAATGAAAGCAATCAGAAAGCATTCCACCACTAAGAAAAGCGTACTCCTAGGACTAGTATATCCGTTATTCCCTATCGAGAAAAAGAAATACAGAAAGAAACTCGCTCTTACCGCCGACGCATAGGAAATAATCCTATACAAATAGCCTCCAGCGACCCCTCGGAAACCCCTCTGACTCCTATAATGGAAGTGAATTGAAAGATATCTGGTAAGTGACCAGTGAACCTGCTACTTGCGCAGTTGCTAAAACGTGAATCGCATCTCTATAAGTTGAGAAGGAACTCTATTGGACATTGCCTTCCCTACTTACTAATGGAAATCAATCAGTAGCTTACCAACCTTCTGATTCACGTAGCAAAGAAACCAACCCTTCTAGTTGCCGATCTGTGCTGAGGTAAGGGCTTTCCTGCCCATTTCCCCTACTTTCTGAATTCTATGCATAAATAGCATAAAAACGCCTCTCTTTATCCATGATAGAAAAATCCTCAGAGAGGTTGGCTCGTTGTAACAAGCAAATGCGAAGGAAAAGGCTTCAAATTCACATTTCAGTGTCACGTGAATGTGGTGCTTGAAAGGAGAATCTCACATAAGGTTACTAAGGAAGAATATTTGAATACGGAAGAGAAGAACACAGTCTTAAAAGAGCCTTCTTGAGAGTTATCATTAAACCCTACCGAGGAGCTTATTTTGCCAGTTGCTTCATGACATGAAAGAGAGGAACTGGTAGTCTTAAGCTTGAAAGGCCTGTTCCAAAGAACTTGACTTCTTACTTCTTCTCACTCAAACCTTTTAAGAAACACTAGGAGAACTCTAAAAAAAGGGAACAACCCTAATAGCAATCAACTGCTAGAAAAAGCTTTCAACAACGAGTAGCAACTACCTAAATCAGCTCATTAAACGTTAGCCCTCTCGGGAAAGCCCACAGAAAGATACTATAACAAGAACATTGTCCATACAAGACTTGAGGTGACTAGCCTTAGCTAAGACGGAGGTATTCCCTTTTTGCTTCGACTATCTTGTGCTTCAAAGAAGAGACTTCGAGAATTCTTGCAGATGAAGAGATCTAGTCAAAGGGATTCTGACCCCCAAAATGGATTCTCCTACATCTCTAATGTAAAGGATGTTTGATCAAGAAAAGCACTTTGAATTGTTGATGAATCTCCAGAGATGGCTTAGAACCAACGAATGGATCTTTCCGTCTAATACTTTATCCAGAGTTGAAAAGAATCTTTAGAAAATTGTTCCTATCTAACGGAACACTGTGACCGAGGAGAAGGTAATGAAATTTCGACTAAACTAATACATCTAATATAATAGAAAAATACCGCTTTTCTGTATACTTTCCCCCTGTTCTTTTATCTACCTCTGACAAGTTCCTTTTTCTAGGAGATTTTTTCAACAAATGTCCGCTGTATTGGATTTGGAATTGCTTTTGGATCGTTCTGCCTCTCTCCTACTCACAGAATCCCACACGAACAATGCTCATCTCTTGCTTCCCGCTACGACACCGGTCATTCAAACACCTAACATATCGGATTTCGTCCAGACTTCAGGTTCCATACCCGTTCTAAAAGGAAAAAAAGCAAGTCGAATCCCAGGTAAAGACCTAAACCACTAATTCCGTCTTAATCCTTGCCTATCTCCAGGTATTCCCTTAAAAAAATTCATCCAGCTCCTCCTCTCTTCACTCCATGCATCTTGTTTTCAGTAAGCAGTTCCACGAAAAAGGGCTCGGTTCCATCCCGCTTGAAGGAATGAATGAAAGGTTCAAATCCACCACCAACGCTAACGATCTCTATTTTGGGTGCCGCTGATTCAGAAGCAGTCCCTCTGGGGAAAGGTCGTGTATTCTAAAGTTCTGTCCATCCGCCGTTCCTGCTAATGTCTCTGGCTAAACTATGTCGAAATCTTGACTTTAGTTCATTACGACAGTTGTTAATTTATTAATTACGTATATTTAAGGTACTCCTTACCCCAGGTGTGCCTAA
>SNQN01005274.1:0-10000 GCA_008642245.1 Bassia scoparia | reverse complement strand
ATATAGAAGAATAAGACGGGAAACTCAATCAGCAGGGTAACTTGATAAGTCATCACCCATTCTAGTAGATTGGATCATTCGAACCTAGGTATACAAAATTATTTCTGACGTTAAGATTTTTCTTTGCCAGGAGGACGATAGTGTGTACTGCGCATGACTGAACACCTGTCAGTTTCGACGAACAAAACCGCATAATTGGTCTTAATGATCCACGTGTCTTTTCGGCGTCACACCCAGAAATCTAATCCTACTGTTTCTATCCATTGGAGGCTCGATACTGGCCTCGTCGCTGTCTCGAAATATAACACCAGAATTCCGTTCGCGAGATACTGGTCGATGGATCCACCAAGATTGAGATTAGAATTGTGCTACAGTCATGTCTGACTAGTTTTGGCGTTGCACTCCAGAATGCTCAGAATACCAGTGCTGCTTCACTCTCGAAGTGATTTCTCCGACACTTGCTGCTCATACTTCTATGCAGTTATAGTCTATCTGGCTAGTTAGACTTCTAAAGCTCGTTGTAGAGCTTCATGCCACCCCTGCAAGCGTCACTCGGACCATCATTCTAATGTTCTTCCTCGACATCAAAAAATCAGAGTTCTTGCATCACAAGTTGGAAATTTCCACCACCCACGGAATCTTTATTATATTATTTCACTCATCAAAAAACACACCTTGAGGCGATTTACCTTGATTGATGTTGATTTTCATCTCATGTCCTAGAAGCTTTTGGCATCCTTATCCTGCAATTATTGTCTGGTGAACTACCTCACTTGTGCTGAAATGGAAATGTTTGATAATAGAATACCTCAACCGTCTTCTTTCTCAGGCCTACAGCAATGTGGAGATAAAAGACACCTAAACTCGCTTCCGGTTTCTCTGATTCTCCGTATTCTTTTAAATGATATTTTAAATTTGACTCTCGTAAAGTTTCCTTCACTTCTGTTATGGTCCTATTAGTATCTGAGTTAAGGCAACTAATCTCTAACGACAGTACGGATCTCTCACATGAAGTATCTAAGCTCGTCTTACTTTCAGCCTCACGTCTTGTTTTCGACGTACTATTTTCTCATTTTTCTCTGACGGGACCAAAAGGTCCAGGACTATGTGCTAGGGTCTAGAGATCTCCACTTGGACACCTGGTTTACGAATAATCGGTTTCTATTAAGACACCATTGAGCTTTATGAGCGCGATCATTGGAGGCCCATGGTTCCATAAATCATCGTTTGGCAAACATCCTTGGTTCTTGTCTGCGCGAAAATTAGATCTGAGAGACCTCGTGTGGCTGTGCGAGTCGAGTAATATGATTAAACTAGATATTCCGCATCTCGCGTCTTATTTCTCGTAGAATACCTCGTAAAATAGTAGCTTATCTCAATAGTGCTCTCATGCGTGATGCATCCTCAGACGCGCTCCAGGGGAATATTTTTCCTCTATTCTCCAAGCTTTTCCGTCCACTGTTATGCTTTTGAAAGCCGTATTTGGTCCATGCGGAAGATAGCAGAAAGCCTACAGCCATTTCTACAACTTTAGCTTTTCTCCAGGACTCTATATTCAATTTGCAAGGTACTACGCGTATAGCATGAGCGGGTTTACATTTCTTTCCTATGATCTGTAATCTAGCGTCTTTTCAAGCTACCGATTTTTATTATTCATAATTAGGACGTGCGGAGATGCAATAATGCTCTCCTGCTGTTGTGTATACTCATTGAAGCCCAACATCGGTTTCTTCGGAATGTTTACCCCATCTTGTTAAGTATAAGGTGCTAACAAGAAGAATGCATTCTTTATCGAACCCTTGTGGCTAACAAACTACTGAGTGTTGGGCAGATTTGATCTGCTCGAAGAGTATTGTCCGGAGAGAGCGCTTAACATACTATTCGGCAGAAGGTGATATGTCGATACTAGCGCACCCCTTTAATCGGCTCCAAAACTAAAGAACAAAGCTCCGTCTTCTCGGCAGCGACCTCGCAGCCGAGCTCTCTTTTCGTGCGCTACGCTAAACATTGTCTCCTCGTCACACGACAAAGCCCGTGGTTATGCATAGTCCCATCAAAGTATACTCATGTATCAACCTTTCGGATGCAAGGCCTGGGCTTCTGGGTCGGGCACCCGTAGCGATCTAAGTGTGGCTACCTCTGCTCGAGTGTTGTTAGATTGTTTATGAGTTGCGACGTGATGTGTGCTCTCGATCTCCGTGGCTTCGTCCCGATGAAGCGCCAGGGACACTTAACTCGGATTGTATGTCCCCTTCTGCCGTGTGCTTGGGCTCACTCGATCGCCGTTGCTCCGGAGTTCCAGACTCAGACTTCCTTAGAGTGACCATGCGGACCGAATGACGTCTTTAGCTCACGCTGATGCCTCATACCTTGGTAGTTATGCAGGCACAGGGTCACTAGCGCATTGTGCCATGCTCCTTGCCGTTGATGTAAGAGACGCTGAGCACGTCCGAGCCTTGCCTGTTCTCAGGCTTATTGCTTGTTCTATAAACCTCCTGCAGGTTGCATAGGCTCATTGGGTCGTGAATGTGAGAGCCTTGCCTTGTTACTAAGTGGTCACATAATCTTGTCCTTGCTTCCTTTTCTCTTCTCTGCTCTGTCACTAGTTATTCACCTATTAGCGCTATACCTGGTCAGTGATGAAAAGGAAGCTCCAACTCATGCCACTTTGGCTTGCGCTCACTCATGCTGAAGCCTTGGTCGCTGGTGCTGCGAGGGCTTTCTACTCTGGCCGCTTCGTATGTGAGTGCTACAGCGGAATAAAGCTTGCCCTCTTGCCTCTGCGTACTGCGATCACGCTTTACAGTAGCTCTTCTTGACAAGAATTCCGATCTGGATGTCATAAGCTGGAGTAATAGTGAGTGGGATTGCGGACAAACGATCTGCCTGTCATCCTATGGTCGCGGGTACGCACAACATACACGGACACTGTGTGCGGTCACAGGTCTTCCCCGACCTTTGCTTTGAAATGTTTATCTCCTTTATTCATATAAGCGGATCTTCTAGATTCTGCCTTGGAACGAGGTATGAGAGGCTTGTGTCCGCTGCGGAGGCGCGGTACGCCGGCCGCAACAAGAGCGCAGGGCTTTATCTCTCGCGTGAAATCAAAATGTACATTTAATGATGCGGAGCCCCGTGCCAGGAATGGGACGTCAAAGTCGCGTGCATGGGTAGTCTCCTAGGGGCAAAATGTCGTTCCATTTAATATATAGTCAAGACCTCTTAGTAGCAAGTAGTTCTTCCCTTGGTAGGTGAGGATCTGACACGAGAAGAATACTAAACTCAAGCTCGCCGACAGCGACATCCATATAATAGAAACAAAAGTGAGTAGCTCTCTGCTCTATTTGCTGCAATGCTATGTCTATCAATAGTCATTGGCCGAAGACGCTTCTTGTTCCTCGTTACCCACCCATGCTTAATGCAATAGCAACTACTTTAGTTAGCCACTACCTCCATTTATGCTCTTTTACATATACGATAATATACGTACCAAGAATGATGAAGTGCCTCCTTGTCATTATCAGCGATTCGTTCTAAGCATTCGGCAATCCGATCAAAGTCCAAGAGCCACATGACTACTCAGCATACAGGATGTCTACACCCTGATTGCCGAATCCGTGGCGCCTTTTCGTGCAGCGACGCATCTCCGTCAGGAGAATGAAAGAAAGTCGAGCTCGCCACTGTATTCTAACACAATTTCATTGCGCGCCTCGTAACTACACACCCATTTTTAAAAGGAGACTATACGCCTTCATCGTTGCTGTGTGTCTGCTTGACCAACCTATTTCCTGAGCACAGACTCAGAAGAAGCGCGTAGTAACGAGTTTGGTTTGCGTGCAAAGGCTAAAGCGCGCCGCACCTCCATGTGAACTGTGCACTAAGTTGCACTGTATTAACAGGGCACTACGTGCCAGTGTACTCAGTTATCTAAAAGGAGGATGATGCGCCGGCTTTGGAATTATCGGACATAGGACACATGGAGTCCCATGAAGAAGGCACTTGAAGCCTGAGAAAAGAAGTGATTGAGTGCGACTCGGGGAAACGAAACATGTAGAAGAAGACGAGAAGTGCACATACGCTAGGCAGAAGGAATACTAGAGTGAGGGCCGAAGAACAACAATGGAATCCGCGCACGCTAGCTATATTGGAAATTCAACGTATCTCTCCGTTCGACAAGACCACATAATGATAGATAGACTGGACCTGAAGAGCTCGTGAGGACTGTAACATAGGTAAGCATTCAGGAGACGATCAATGAGCGAGACAACGACCGGAACAGAACGCCTCAATAGACGCTTAAGAGACGATAGTACCATGAGAGAATCGCATGTGATATAGCAATCATTGCACCATACCTAGAGAGTGACGACGACACCTTAGCCTTATGCATCTGGAAAAAGACCTTTGCGTCTCGACTATGGAAGTCTTTGCCTGCGCTATACTATGCGCGGTAGTAAAGCTACTGCGACTCTCTCCAAGCTACTTGTTTGTGTGCTGTTTTTTCTCCCGAGTAAATCTCTCACATAGCGCCCAAGCTGACTGGACGTGTCTAAAAACGGAGTTGTGACGAAGACTTCTTCGATGACTAGTCTGTAGACGCAAGGTCGTAACATTAGAAGATTTCCTCTCTCCGCTCCGTCTTGACCCATTAGAGAAGATGGGAGCAGTTCGTATCTATTAGGGCTCAGTGAGCGTACACAGAGAGTCTCTGGTGCAAGGTATTGGACGCTCAGCACCCATGGTCATCTCGCAGTGTGTTCTTGCTGTGTCAGGTCTGGCTCCTAAAGCCTCCTCGGTGGCGCACAACGCGTCACGACCACAGAGTTTGAATGATCTGAGATTCTCTCTCTCGATCCTTGATCGAATTTGGAAAAAGTCTTTTTCACGGTATATTGCAAGAATAGACCACGATGGGAGACGCATTGTCGAAGATACAAGAATTGCGTAGTTCTTCAGCGGGTAACCCCCCGTTTCTCCGGCGGCTCACTTAACTCACGCGCTCTTCAATAAATACGGACCGGCTTTATGCCTTGCGGATAGGCGTCATCGAACATGCAGTCTAAGTGCAGCACTCTATCCTTAGTGCTAGCGTACGCGTCAGCAGTATTCAGAAGAGATAATCGTCTTCCGCCATGGGAGTCTTCATCATCTTGTTACTGTGCATCAAGAGACATAGCACAGACTGATAGCAAGTTCGTCCTTTCAAGTTCATGCGTAAGCAGATAAAGAAAGATTATGCGCGAGAGCGAAGTAGAATTGAAGTGAGATATGCATTATAAAGCGCGACTTCACATCAACACATGCTCGTCTTATAAAGGAAAGATGCGGGGAGAGACAGACATCTGTTCCGAAAGACAGTAATGAATTTGAGTTAGCATTAAAAGATTTGATGATGTGAGATGAACCGGCCATACACTGCGTGAGGTGTCTGAGTTGACTCTCAAACAAATCCGCTAGTTGTTGATAGTACTCTCAGCACCAACCTTTCCAGCCTTCTCTTAATGTTTTTTCTAAGTTTAGAGTTCTCGCCTTGTAGGCGCTCCTGCGCGTTCGAGCCCTACAGAACGCCCGACGAAGGCAATCGTTTGAAATTGAAGAACTGACTATTAGCTCTTTGATTAGAGTCTGTAGGTGTCTCCTAGGGCAAATGAATTCAGTGATTAATTTTGAACTCTTACTATAGGGGAGGTGAGTGGATCATAATATAAGGACGCAAAAAGACTCTCTTCTTAGAAGACAAGTGTCCTCGTACCATGGAGAGCGTGAAGAGTAATGATTAGGCTATAGGTAGCCTTGCTCTCAATGCACGCCGTTGTGTAGATGATGTGTAGCCTTGTTGACATGTCTCCTGAGGCAATATCACGCAAATGTTCGCCAGTGGTCCCACGCGTTAACAACTCAGAGACTGACACATGTCTTCCCGAGCGACTAGTGACGCATAAGTCTGATCACTGCCAGAAAACGAGCAAATTTTGGCTCTTACAAAAGTGAGAGCAAAACGCTGCCATTGTCCCTCCGCACACACAGACATGACATAGATGCAGTAGTGATGCCCAAGACCTGGCGTCATTTCATAACCACACGACGTGCCTACACCCAAGGCCATAGTGAGACAAGGGCATAGATCGAGAGCCAATCAGGATGTGTCCTCATACCACTTTCGGAATATTTCATCCTAGCGCCTTCTTCTGCAACTCTCTAAAACTATGGAAGCCGACTGCTACTACGCACCGCCTGCACTCCGACATCACTCTACTTCATCCCTGAGCAGTGAAAAGCGCGCGAAAGGCCCAGGGAGGACGTCTGCATGCGGGAATGGTCACTCAGTTGAGGGGACAACATTGAACAACGTACCGCGATCTCGATATACCGCTCCTCAGTCTCTTAGGCAAAATAACTGGCGCGTTCGGTGCCTAGGAATGCTCTACCATTAAGCTATTTTCCGCCAGCTACGTAAGTGGCGAAGCACTACTGAGCAATTCACGTACGTCACTTGATACGATACGCGGACGTGAAACAACTGACAAAGCCTTCTGTTTTGGTCGGCCCCAGAGTAGACAGGGCGCGCGCAACTCCACACTCTTGGACACTCTCGTTATGCTATTCGATTTCGTGGACATCTGGAGTACGATGGTGAGATATTAGCTAATAGACTAGGTGTAGAGTGCGCAACAGCAGACGAAGGGGGACCCTAATTACCTCTTTTAGGTCCTTACTTGAACGCCATTTAGAAATCATGGAGTTGTAGGATGATGATTAAGTAGGTTCAGGCGGGTTCCCGTGAGGTGGAGTGATGTGCTCGTCGTGTAATATTATTCTCTTCACCTCATCATACCTATAAGAGAGTCGGGAGCTACGCGTTTCCTCCTCTAAACGTATGCGTTAAATCTTATACCTCCGGATTCCGCATCATAACGTGACCGTTTCGCCCATTGGATGCGAGTCACTCCGTAACGTGTAGACGGACCTAAAATGTGGCTCCTCGCAGTACGAGCAAAAGAGGCTTCAATCTCTCTTCTTAGTTGATGAACCGCGGTGACCGCGGTGGAGTTGCACTCCGCAGAGTGATCGCGTAGTACAAGCGACTTGTCTAGTGACATCAAACGCCTTGCGGTTTCAGACAGACTCGACAAACACAGTCTTGTATAAACGGTAGGATCATATCTTGGCCATAACATACGACTCTGAGTCCATATAGTAACTCATAATTATTAATATGACGGCAATAAAAACAATTCTTCACTTTTTTACTTCTATCTCTCATTAATATAATTTTCCTCACATGTTTAGTGACAGGTTTTCTGCTCTTTCTCTTCTCTTGTTAGGATTCCGGTTTCATCCCGATTTTCTCTGACAATGGTTTTCCATGATGTCTCTGCACAACCCATCGTGTGATGCAGATCTATTGTTTTCTCATGCGATCTTACTCTCCTTCTAGAGCTAATGTATATACTAATCATGATCTTTTACTTAGAGAGATGTTTCATTTATCTTATATAAGAACCCAGATTAAATGACACACAGAGAGTTGAATAACAATCCTTTACGATACATAGCAGCCATAATGAATAATACTCATGACAGTGTATTATAGCGCTGTAAAGATAAGGAACCTCTCGGGATAAGTGCTACATCACTCCCTTTTAGTTACACCTCTCCTTGCTTGCGTTTGAGAGCAAGGGGAGAGGGTGTCGTTTTAGGGTAGCGTCGAATCAAGGCAAATCACGAATAATTACTCGGCAGGAGATATCCAAAGATATTTCGTCGGACGACCGGTCCTTTGGAAAAAGTAATGATGATGATCGCAGCATTGCTTGACTTCGTATATCAACATGCAGAGGACCATGTTGCGTATATACTCAGCGAGCTATCCTACTGACATGACGGTATCATACGTTCAGACGCCTGGCCTTCACATAGTGTATACGCAGGGATGTGTGTGCTACCCTCGTTTTTTACCCTGCGTGCCAATCTTCAGGAACTACCGTTTGCGCATGCGCATATGCACTCGATTCTGATCACTTACATCTCCATCCGATTCTTACAGAGCCACAGCGTGCGTGATTTCGAGACAGGACACATCATCGCTCTCCTATTCTTTCTTTCTACTCTTCTCTGCGTCACAATCACTCCTTTTCAACACATGTCTTGATGTGTGATGTCAAAAGACCGCAGTTCTCGATCTTGCGAAGCTGCTTCTGTTGTCGAGAGAACTGTTTCAGAGCAGCAACGTTTTAGCTCAAGAAAGGTTGATTTGCTGAGAAATTTACTCCGTCCATCTGTAACGATGTACCCGTTTTGGTGCGAATCTACAGTTAAATCTTACCTTTTGGAGTTACCGAGTTGTTGATCTAACTTAAACATAATTTGTAGCGAAACTGCGACTTAGATTGTAATCTCGGCGCTTCCATGCCTATAAAACATATCGTAGCGATTTTCATAATGTGCGTCCTTTCAGTGTTTTTTCCCCTCTTTGATTTGCTTCTGAACTACGGTGGTGCGTATTTCAGCACTTTTCCGATTCTCTCCATTATTAGTGTAGTCTAACCTGCGTACCTGGACATTACTAACTACACCTCGAAATTTCTTATCCTGTGAGGGTGCATAAGCTCGATTCAAGCGTGGGCAGGAGACGAATGTCCATTTCGACGTGCGTTTCTCATTGCGATAAGAGCTAAACAGTCTCCTTGTCCTCTTTTTGCTTCGTGTCTACCCATTAGCAGATTTCGAAAGGGCGCAGGTAAATAATTCAGATGTGCTTTCGCTACAACGTCCTTGACCTAACGGGAAGACCTCAAGACACAGAGTTTCGTTTGTTTTCGCACGAACTAGTCCGTGATGATTGGCAAAGTTGTGAACACTATGGTATAATCCGTACTATTAATATTTATTAGACAGTTGATTCAGAAATAATGAGCCTATCGTCAGCATGCACTAAACGTATGTTCGCATCCAATTAGTTGGTAATCATTTGTATATATTTTGCTAAAAACCAAAGACCGGTAATTACAAGCAAATGTGAAATCGGCGATGTCTTAACATTCAGATTCCTATCTTGCTCCTATGTTGTATCACCGTTTTTACATACGGCAGAGCTCAGTTATTACAGTTGACATAATGCAATCAGTTGGTCACAATTTACATATGCTCAGGTACTACTCTTGAAGGTCTAACCATATGATACCTCTACACATAGGTTCATCAATAGATCTTTGAGGCTGAATAGATACGCGTGTGCTATACTAAAGGTTGCTTTAAATCACATATGTTTAGACGTGTATCGCGTGGCGATAGCTTACACAACCATAATCTGGATATAGAACATTGTGATATTGAATAATGACCCGGAAAGGTATACCTCTGAGCCGCTACTTATAGCTAGCAGGCGGCGAAATTGGGTTACAGATCTGATTTGTTGTATCACATGGTACCTAGGGATTGCCGAAAAACAACCCCACGATACGAAAACATGGTTACGCTACTGGATTCAGCCATCGTTATGTGGCCATTTAAAGCTTTGCATTAGGGCCTATCCATCCGTTAATTACGACTGCGTTCCGATTAGCATACTTGACTAGAAAAAGAGCGTTGTTTAGAATAGACTCTATTCAATACAGCCTTCTTCTCTTACGGAGTTTTGCTATCGTGTGAAGAAGGATTTAGCGTTAGACAGCTTTGCGTAGCTTAGTAATACTAGTCCTTCTATATACGTAAATAGACCTTATTATGTAAGGCACTCGTTAATAAGAAGAGGGTAGAGCGAGCCTTCGCCCTCTTGGAACATCCGAATCATACCATGCTACTCTTCCCAAAGCGCACTCTACAAAGCTTTCAGCTATGCTTTCTATTGAGACCCATGTGTAAGCTGTTCTTAATAACTTCTGTATCGTGCGGGTTTCCGACACTGGCTCAAGCCCCGCAAGCACCTATCCCGAAGTATATATAGTTTTAGCTCTTCCAACTCTTGAGGTCTATATGCTACACAAGCGCTACTTCAGTC
>SNQN01005273.1:26857-39621 GCA_008642245.1 Bassia scoparia | reverse complement strand
CCATAAATATAACACCTCGCGCCCTCATTTACAAGGTTTGTATGTTTGGCCTTGATTTTCCTGATTTCTCACCTTAAAACACACAATCTCTCTCACACCTCAAAATACATTAATAATCACAAAAAACAGCTCAAGTACATTCAAAAACACTCTTTGTGTTAGATCTCAGACAAGGTTTTCCTAAGAGTGCAAATTTACGTCCTGGCTTCGACTCGTGTGGAAGTAGGCTTAAGCCAACTCTTTCAATTCAAACACCTTTTGGCATGCTGATATAGAAATTCACTTCTATGTAATTTTCATGCAAAATCATTAATAATAAACAACTTGGCAACTTCAAATTAAAAAGCCCTTACTAGGCCATAATTTTTCCATTCTTGCAAGAATGCTGCAATGTTGTCTCAGACTCTTAATTCTTTATCACAAGACCGGCGGAATTCCTGTCCATGACTAATACATACTATGGACACACCGACATCTGGCTCTGGAATATGAATTAACAACACATGCCCAAACAAACTAGGAACTATTGCATAAGTTATTCTGTTAAACAACCCAACCTACTAACTTTGCATTGCTTAGGTTAAAACGAAAATTAGTTTGTGTTGGTCTCTAGACAATGAACTAGACAATAACTGATAGAGTCCCTTGATGCGGGGGGGGGGGGGGGGGGCGTGGATGCACTACTTCGCCCTTACCCTTGTCCCCTAATCTAGATCTGGTGCATGACCTAACATTAACTCCTTTGCCTTGATTTATGCAATTCTTGACAAGGCTCTAAACTGGTTTTCTTTTCATTCCGCAGCTCCGAAAGAAGTGCGGTGGGGGGCGCAACTTTCTTACTCATTTAGTATAAACACCACAACTCCAGCATTTACTCAAACATGCAAAGGCAGATAAATTCTAGAAACAACCGAGCCGCCCTAAATTGTAAAACCCCCGGGAACGAGGGACCAGACCCGGTCCGGCTCGTTTGACACCACCGGTGCCCGTACATACACTAACCTTTGTTTTATTTTGTATTGATAGCGAAGAAAGGTAAGTTTGATTCATATATATGAGTTTCTATTATTGCTAATCATCATATCATATGTTTTTTTGCATTGTTATCATAGAATTTTTATTACTTAAATAAGACCGAAAATTGTTAATCACTTGATTTTCTATTATCATGGATAAACGTATTTTAAGCACCTTATCAATTTGATTAATTAAAGTGGTCACCAACAGTTTGGCAGGTAGTGATTTTGCATTGAGAAAACCACTCTTTTAATAATCTTAAGGCTCCTAGAGCGCTTCCTAACAATAAATTACTAAACTATTGTGATCTTCAATGGATTTGATCAAATGGCAAATACAATAGACCGAGTAGGGCCGCACTGCGGGTGCATGGCAAAGATCTTTTCATACCACTGTCCGCAACCCATGAAACTGTTACTAGATAAATAGTGGCCATTGACTTCCACCAAATGTTTCGGCTCTGATTAAGTTGCATAGGCATGGTGGCGATCCCGCTCGACAATACTTCACGCACTCATGTGTGGGATAGGTTTTAAGCCCACGAACAAACTCAGTAGGAGAAGGCGATAAGGTCACACGTGTACAATGTATGGTTGACTCCAGCTGAAAGTCTAGTAATTCTATCATCTTTTCATTGAATTGATGCATTTGATGGGCCCTCCGAATGGGTCACGCCTTAGGATCCATGGTCTCATATGGTTATGTTTTATACTCGAGATTGCCTTAAGGGGGGAAACTACGTTGGTGCATGTGGTTAATTGATCATATGGCTAAGACAAGTCATATCTCGCCCATGCCGCGTGTGCACGTGTTACTTGATGTGTGTACATATATAAGAGGTAACTTAGCCTTACATCCCTAACGTTAGTGGTGAAATCTGGAGCAAGCTCTACATTTAGGTGTGGTACCTTATCGACTTAACYAAACTGACCATARTCGACTTGTAGTCATGTTGTATTTGTATGGGCCCTAGTCATCGTTGTTGACCCACATTCACAGTCACTTTCATATACTCCATGGTCATCTTTTAGTCCACATCACACTGTACCAATCACACTTGCGTATCATACATTCTAATGTCAATCTGTGCCCTTTCCAAAAAAAAAAAAAAAAAAAAAAATTTTAAAAAGTTTTTATTTTTTTAAAAAAGGAAGGGTGCCTTGCATTCATCATACATGCATTTTAGGAAAGATGACCATGAAATTAGGACATGCATTCGCATTTGCATTCTCAAAAGACCAAGGAAGTTCACTAAGGGTCTAATTCTTTGTAAAACAGGTGAAGTTGTCAACATACACTAGTAGAAAAAACATCATACAATGCGGGTCATTTGTTGCGGTTGTAGAAAAACCGCATCATATAAGTGTTATTGGTTGCGGTTTTTATAACAACCACAACAAATAAGATATAATAGAGCGAAAAAAATTTGAGATTAGAGTAAATATTGCGGTTATATGGTCCAACCGCAACATATAACGATGTCAAAGCCCAATAACACCACCAATCCAATAAGCCCAATATGCTCGGCCTTTTTCATGCCAAAACCCTAACACCCTTCAATCTCATCTCTTTCACCTGTCTCTCATCTTTCACGCCTCTCATATCTCTCACTTCTCTCTCCTCTTTCAATCCTCTTATCTGTTTCACTTCTCTCTCTTTTTTCACTTCACATACTTCACGAAGGAGCATCAGAAGCATTCAAAGAGGATTGGTTGGTATAATTTTGTGCAATAATTTTTTTTCCACTTTTCCAATTTAGATCTCGCTTTCTGTTTTCTGCTTTGTTTTCTGAGTTTGATCTAGGTTTGGATTTTTTCCCCCTTACTTTTCGTTCTGATTTTCAGTTTAGATCTACAATGTCTTGTTTTTTTTTTCGATTTTTTGTTTTTTCGTTCTGGATTTTGATTTTTCAAATTCCTCATAGATCTCAAATTGTTTTAGGGTTTTCTGTGTCGATCTTTTAATTGATGTTCCTCATAGATCTCGAATTTTTTTAGGGTTTTGTGTGTCGAATTGATGAATACCAATTTCCTAGATTCATGCTAACTATGATGGGTTTTGTTTTGATTATTGAAATACAGGAAGAATTTGATGAAGAAGTTTTGCCATGTTGAAGCTGAAGGTCTTTCCTCTAATATTTCGGCTTGGCGAAAATACGGACAAAAACCCATCAAAGGCTCTCCCTATCCAAGGTGGGATTTTTTTCTCTTTGTCTTTCTTTTGATTTTGTTTTTTTGCTTCTTATTTTATTTTTGTTATTCAACGAGCATATAATTGATTATTTCATGTTTGGTCTTGCATTTTTCTCTTCATTTTAGATAGATTCTTATAACGAATAAGTAAGCAGAGCTATCTAATATTTTATATTATCAACTTCTCGTCTTCAACATACGCTAAAGTAGCTAATGATAACATGCTTTGATAAGCTAAAAAATTGGTGTTTGAACTCTTGCTATTGCTTTATAAAGTAAACAAAATTCCAGAACAATGAAACGCAGAAGAATCTTAAATCTTAACCCTTTTGCACAACTTTCTTTTAAAGGTGAAACCACAATAGATGTACTTGTTCAATGAACATAACCATTATTAGAAAAACAAACCAACAAAAAGCATATTTATTTGATTTCCTAGTGACTATTTTTTTCCTAGTTACTGTTAATTTTTAATCGGACAACGCGCTGCATAGGAAATGAGTTGTTGTGATTATTGCTTAAAGAATTTGGTAATTTTGTTGAATATTGATTTTTGGTTTTTGCATGGTTCGAGTTGGTGTAAAGGGGGCCGGAGAATTGGGGGATTATGCATCAGTCAAGCCAAAAACATGTAAAGATAATGGAGAAGATCAGACGTCGAGTTTGTGTATAAAGAGAGCATGATTAAGGTTCAGGTGCCATGGAACTATGAGTTATATGCTTTTTGTATGGTTGAGTACTTTTATTGAATTGATTTTGTGTTCATCAAATTTTCACTAATGGTTTTATAAAAGGTTTCTAAGGACTTGTTTAATTTTCAATGATGGGTTGAACTTAATGAATCTTAATGAAAAGAAGTTAATTCATAATTTTATATTCCCCTCGTATGAAAATCATGCCATTTGTGATTTTTTACTATTTGCATTTGAAGAGAATCTTATTTTATTTGTGTAAATGAGTAGATTATTAATATTTTATTGTTATAACTTATATTATAAAAATATTTAAATAAAGATATTTTAGTTAACACATAAAATGAGATTATTAATTCATTATTGATAGCATGGTAGGAAAATCTTGGATGCTAGCAGTGGAACATACATCAAGAATGGTTTTAGTCCCTATACAATTGTAAAAGTGGATTGAAAACCCACCACAATCTGAGTTCCAGTAAGTGGAGACAGAAAAGAAATGAAACAGAGGCCAGATAGAACCATCCAAAATACTGGAAAAAGAAGCCAGAAAGAGGACGAAAGAGAAGTTAGACATGTTAAGCCTATGTACATGAATACTAGTCACAGAGCAAGTGAAGGTGCAACAAGGATCAGACTGCCATAGTTTCTAATGCTTTTTCAGGTTCAAATAAAATAAGGCAGCTTGAAGGAAGATTGTAATGAAGCTTGTAGCTTTCCTGCATCTTAGCACCATAATTCGCCAAATGATGAGGCACTTTATTTCCACTACGCTTAGTGTGTTTCAACTCTACAATCCAATCCTTGTTAACAAGGAGGAGGATGTTATTGGTAACTGGGCTCAGCAGGCTATGTCTGTGTTTGCTAGCACTATCAATTCTTGATATAGCTCGTTTCGCATCAGTATCAAGCTCAATGTTGGTGAAGGAATATTGTTGAGCTAAAAGAAGGCCACAACAAATGGTGAGTATCTTAAAAATCGTAAGCTCAATGTTGGTGAAGGAATACTTTGCTTTGGTATCATCATTGGGTTGGAGATTGTCCCCTTTATCTTCATCTTCTTCATGATGTTCCTAGACATATAACTCATTGGAGAGTGTCTTCCCTGATTCAAAATGAGCAGTGGGTTCTTGATCCAATTATACACCTACTACCTTCTCATCTCATTCATGAATTACACAATATTCAGCTTTCCCTTCACAATATCATTCCTGATAGTTACTACTGGACTCTTTCAGACAATGGCAATTTCACCATCAAATCAACTTACTTTCAGAATCACAATCCCTCAACTGCCCCTTCTTCTATGTTAATTCATTGGAATAAGCTATGGCATATGAAAGGCCCACACAAATATAAAATGCTTTTGTGGAATTGCTTTCGAAGCATTCTTCCAGTTGCAGCTACTTTAACCCTCTTTGCTCACGTTGTACCCTGTATGATGAGGATCACATACATCTTTTCCGTGATTGTCTAGTCACTAGTTCACTTTGGAATACGATATTCAATTCAGGACCTATTCYCACACCCTTCCCCTTTCATTCTTTCTGGAACTGTGATTAGGACTCCTGGATTCTTTTTAACTTCTCTTATTCCACTACTTGGAGGCTCTTCTTCATTTTGGTCCTTTGGCATATTTGGAAATCTAGGAACTTGGYTGTTTTTTTATCTCAAAATGGAAYTTACCAAGACTATATTTCACCGGCTGATGGCAGATTAWATTATTTGTTTTGACATRTTTCAAGGCAGTGATTATATTACCCCATCTGCTGATATTCAAGTCTCCTGGAAGGCACYRGCTGAAGGGTTTGTCAAACTCAATGTGGATAAATCTTGGGTGGGGGTGGGTCTGCAGGTGGCGGGGAGTCATTAGAAGACATGATGGCTCTTGGTTTGTTGGTTTTTCCGACAAATTAAATGTGGTTATCTCTTTGGCTGTTGAGATACTCTACGCGACAAATTAGTGACTATATTTTTTTTAGTAACTGTTAATTTTTAATCGGACAACTCGCTGCGTAGGAATTGAGTTGTTGTGATTATTGCTTAAAGAATTTGGTAATTTTGTTGAATATTGAAATTTGGTTTTTGAAATTGCATAATTTGATTCAGGTGTTAATAATATGGAATGCAATCACGGACAAAACCAAGTTTCGCAGACTAATGTTTGGTTATGGAGGTTTGCAGCTAGCTACGTTAGGATGGATTGTGGTGTTAAAAAGTTTTCGGGGAAGTCTGTTGTTAAGAAGCAAGTATCAAACAGGTAAAAATGTTGTGCATTGAGTTGTTTTGGTTTTCTTTGAATTGGGATTAAGAATTAATGGAAAATTTCAAATTTTTAATGTACTCAAAGCAGGAATTTTTAGGTGTGCAACTATGGAGGAAATTGAAGMCGAGAAATCCTTGATAGAGAAGGACACTGTAAGTTCGTTTTCTAACATTTTGGTTTAAGTGTTATTGCAATAGTATTTCTTGGTTCACATGGTATCGTTATAGTTCATGCTTCTTGATTAGGTTAGGCTGTTAGGGAACTAATTTATTTGTAATTTTTTGCTTTAAAAGAAACAAAGGATGGAGAAGGCTGTAGAAACAGTTCGCTCCAATTTATTTAGATTTTGAGATTGCTTATTTGTTGGAATAAACTCTACTCAAATTCTTTAACTAATGTTTTGTCATTCATGGTATAATTAAATTATTAAGTTTGAGGTCCTAATTATTTTTGCAATCTTGTGTGTCCTAAATTCCTGATGTTTACTCTGTCAGATAAATCAAACAATGTATACTGAGATGGCATGGGACGGGATTGTTGGGGCTCTTGAAGCCACATGACTAAGTTAACAACAGAGAGTTGAGACCGAACATTTGATAAAGACTCTGTTAGGCTCTTGGCATTCCAGTTAGATTCGAGGTTGGGAAAGCAATTATTTAAAGATTTCAACCTCAATGCGAAGGATTTGAAGGATGCCATTCATGCTGTTTGTGGTAGTCAAAGGGTAATTGATCAAAGTCTGTTGTATTTTTAGTTTCCACGTAATTAGTGGTTTAATTTCTTATGTAATATTTAATTGTAATATACTGTAATTATTTACCTAATCAATATATGTATATGTATATATAGGAAAAGGATCATGTGAAAACCAATTGATTTGGTGAAAACTAAAAACCTTAAATCTCAACCATTCATCTTTAGAAATTAAAACACATCCATTGAACTAATTTGTCATCATAACCATGCACTTCAGCACCACGTCAGCATGCCACATCAACGCAACCATGTCACGTAAACCGCCACGTCAGCGCCATGTCAGCACCCCTCTACCTTGTCAGCATGTCACGTCATCACTAACGTGACATGGCATGATGACGTTAGCATGCCATGTCAACACTGACGTGACGTGGCGTGATGACGTCAGCATGCCACGCCAGCACTGACATGACGTGGTGCTGACGTGGCATGACGAGGTCAGCACTGACGTGACGTGGTGTTGATGTGGCATGCCACGTCAGTGCTGGTGCTGATGTGGCACTGACGTGACGTGGCATGCTTACGTGAAAATGTCCTAAAATAGTAAAAAGGTCCTAAATTGTATGCATAAATGTCCTAAATTCGAAAAATGTCCTAAATCACAAAATGTCCTAAATCGTAAAAATGTCATAAATTATATGCACAAATGTCCTAAATCCGAAAAATGTCCTAAATCATAAAAAATGTCCTAAATTATATATGTAAAATGTCCTAGTTTTTAGTTTTCACCAAAAGTAAGGTTTTTAGTGGATCCAAACTCATATATAGTCAGGATCCAATGAAAACCACATGTTATATGAAAACGTGAAAACCAAAATAAATGGGTACATTTTACATTTTAAGGGGTACATACAAGCAGTAAAGGGGTACACAAGACTTTCACTGCAGTTGTAATAATGGGTACTATTTTCTGCGGTTATGGCTAATACCGCAGCAAATAAACACTACTTGTTGCGTTATGGCTAATAACGCAATAAATAGTGTTTATTTGCTGCGGTTATTAGCCATAACCACAACAGATAGTATATTTTTTAAAAATATCCAATTATAGACAGCCACATATATATATGTACTACAAGTATATATATATATACGAGATTGTTATATATCGCAAATTTTGCATATATACATGCTATATCGTCTATGATATCATTAGTTGATTGAGAAATGTAAAAAACGAACAACATATATCTATATATATATATATATATATATATATTATTATATAATTTATATATATATATATTTATATACAGAGTTTGTATCCACTAAAAACTTACTTTTGGTGAAAACAAAACTAGGAATTTTACATATATATTTAGGAATTTTTTATGATTAGGACATTTTTTCGGATTTAGGACATTTGTGCATATAATTTATGACATTTTTACGATTTAGGACATTTTGTGATTTAGGACATTTTTCGAATTTAGGACATTTATGCATAAATTTAGGACCTTTTTACTATTTAGACATTTTCACGTAAGCATGCCACGTCACGTCAGTGCCACATCAGCACCAGCACTGACGTGGCATGCCACATCAACACACGTCACGTCAGTGCTGACTCGTCATGCCACGTCAGCACCACGTCATGTCAGTGCGGCGTGGCATGCTGACGTCATCACGCCACGTCACGTCAGTTGACATGGCATGCTAACGTCATCATGCCATGTCACGTTAGTGATGACGTGACATGCTGACAAGGTAGAGGGGTGCTGACATGCGGTGACGTGGCGGTTTACGTGACATGGTTGCGTTGATGTGGCATGCTGACGTGGTGCTGAAGTGCATGGTTATGATGACAAATTAGTTCAATGGATGTGTTTTAATTTCTAAAGATGAATGGTTGAGATTTAAGGTTTTTAGTTTTCACCAAATCAATTGGTTTCACATGACTTTTTCCTATATATACCATATACATATATTGATTAGGTAAATAATTACAGTATATTACAATTAAATATTACATAGAAATTAAACCACTAATTACGTGGAACTAAAAATACAACAGACTTTGATCAATTACCCTTTGACTACCACAAACAGCATGAATGGCATCCTTCAAATCCTTCGATTGAGGTTGAAATCTTTAATAATTGCTTTCCCAACCTCGAATTAACTGGAATGCCAAGAGCTAACAGAGTCTTTATCAAATGTTCGGTCTCAACTCTCTGTTGTTAACTTAGTCATGTGGCTTCAAGAGCCCAACAATCCCGTCCATGCATCTCAGTATACATTGTTTGATTTATCTGACAGAGTAAACATCAGGAATTTAGGACACACAAGATTGCAAAAATAATTAGGACCTCAAACTTAATAATTTAATTATACATGAATGACAAAACATTAGTTAAAGAATTTGAGTAGAGTTTATTCCAACAAATAAGCAATCTCAAAATCTAAATAAATTGGAGCGAACTGTTTCTACAGCCTTCTCCATCTTTGTTTCTTTTAAGCAAAAAATTACAAATAAATTAGTTCCTAACAGCCTAACCTAATAAGAAGCATGAACTATAACGATACCATGTGAACCAGAAATACTATTGCAATAACACTTAAACCAAAATGTTAGAAAAACGAACTTACAGTGTCCTTCTCTATCAAGGATTCTCGCTTAATTTCCTCCATAGTTGCACACCTAAAATTCCTGCTTGAGTACATTAAAATTTGAAATTTTCCATTAATTCTAATCCAATTCAAAGAAAACCAAAACAACTCAATGCACAACATTTTACCTGTTTGATACTTGCTTCTTAACAACAGACTTCCCGAAAACTTTTAACACACAATCCATCCTAACGTAGCTAGCTGCAAACCTCCATAACCAAACATTAGTCTGCGAAACTTGGTTTTGTCCGTGATTGCATTCATATTATTACACCTGAATCAAATATGCATTTCAAAAACCAAATTTCAATATTCAACAAAATTACCAAATTCTTTAAGAATAATCCAACAATCAATTCCTACGCAGCGAGTTGTCGATAAAATTAACAGTTACTAAAAAATATAGTCACTAATTTGTCGCGTAGAGTATCTCAACAGCCAAAGAGATAACCACATTAATTTGTCGGAAAACCAACAAACAAGAGCCATCATGTCTTCTAATGACTCCCGCCACCTGCAGACCCACCCACAAGATTTATCACATTGGTTGAAAACCCTCAGCCGGTGCCTTCCAGGAGACTTGAATATCAGCAGATGGGGTAATATATCACTGCCTTGAAACATGTCAAAACAAATAATATAATCTGCCATCAGCGTGAAATATAGTCTGTAATTCCATTTGAGATAAAAAACAGCCAAGTTCTAGTTTCAAATATGCCAAAGGACCAAAATGAAGAAGAGCTCCAGTAGTGGAATAAGAGAAGTTAAAAGAATCCAGGAGTCCTATCACAGTTCCAGAAAGAATAAAGAGGGAAGGGTGTGAAATAGTCCTGAATTGAATATCGTATTCCAAAGTGAACTAGTGACTAGAAATCACGGAAAGATGTATGTGATCCTCATCATACAGGGTTAAACGTGAGCAAAGAGGTAAAGTAGCTGCAACTGGAAGAATGCTTCGAAAGCAATTCCACAAAAGCATTTTATTTGTGTGGGCTTCATATGCCATAGCTTATTCCAATGAATTAACATAGAAGAAGGGGCAGTTGAGGGATTGGATTCTGAAGTAGTTGATTGATGGTGAAATTGCCATTGTCTGAAGAGTCCAGTAGTAACTATCAGAAGATTATGTGGGGAAGCTGAATATTGTGTAATTCATGAATGAGATGAGAAGGTAGTAGGTGTATAATTGGATCAAAACCACTGCTCATTTTGAATCAGGGAAGACACTCTCCAATGATTATATGGCTAGGAACATCATGAAGAAGATGAAGATAAAGGGGACAATCTCCAACCCAATGATGATACAAAGCAAAGTATTCCTTCACCAACATTGAGCTACGTTATGATTACTCACATTATTGTTGTGGCTTCTTTTAGCTAACAAATATTCCTTCACCAACATGAGCTTGATACTGAGCGAAACGAGCTATATAAGAATTGATAGTGCTAGCAAACACAGAACATCAGATCTCTGCTGAGGCCTCAGTTACCCAATATACATCCTCCTGCACTTGTAACAAGGATATGGATTGTAGATAGCTCTGCAAACACACCTAAGCGTAGTGGTACTCCAAAGTGCTTCTATATTTGGCGAATTTTACATATTGGTGCTAAGAATGCAGGAAAGCGCTCACAAGCTTCATTACAATCTTCTTCAAGCTCCTTATTTATTTAGACCCTGAAATCATAGCCCCATTAATATATCTCTCATGTGGCAACGCTCATGAGTACTGCATGTGTCACTTGCACTCATCACTCTGACCCACTGTGACAGCTAATCCTCCATGTTACCCCTATAGCTGCCTTGTGCTCTGCACCAGGGTGTCTAACTTTCTTTCGTCCTCTTCCTGCTTCCTTTTTCGTATTTTGGATGGTTTCTATTGCTGGCCTCTGTTTTACTCTTTTTTCTGTCTTCAGCTAACTTACTGGAAACTCAGATTGTGGTAGCGTTTTTGCAACTCCACTTTTACAACTTTGTATGACGCGCGCACTCTAAGAACACATCTTGATGTATGTCCACTGACTGCAATCACATGACATTTTCTCTTCTGCTACCTTTCTATTGGAATATGCTATCAATATTAAGAGAATTATTGATTTATCTCTATCATTTTAGATGTGTGGTAGGTTACTTTAAATATCTGCTTTTACTTTATATAGGTAGTTCTTATAGATATAAGTATGTATAACTTTAGTAAATCGGCATTTTAATATATTCCAATATGCTCTAATTTACTCAAATAAAATATATGTATCTCTCTAATGAAGTTAAATAAAATGTCGACATAATGGACATGATGTTCGAGTATTGGGGATATAAAAATGTAGCTGACAAATTATAACTTCTTTATCAAATCTAATGAGCACTACGAAATTTAAGTTGAAATTCTGCATCATTGATATTAATATAAATAATACTTATAGTCTCTATAAGAAATCATCCTTATACAGAAAACTGCATTAAGTAAAATAATTTAGTGAATATGTACTACTAATAGATAACTTATTATCTTAAATTCATGAATAGTACTTCATACTCTAGCATAACATTAAGTATATAAGGCATAAGATAATACTTCATTTGAGTTATTCCATAAGCATCAGCTGAGTACTTCGTCTATAACATCTAGTTTTGTGCTCTCTTATATAACAATTAAAGTGTGAATAAACTGGTATCATATGCGATTCGTATCTCCTATGTGTATTTGTTTCGTGATATACATGAGTTTGGTGCTTGTTATCTGGTTGTGTGCATTTAGATCGCCCCTATGCGTCTCGTTCCTCCTTTGTATTTACATCGCATACCGAACTAGTGCTGAATATCGAAATAAAAATGTATCAATGTAACTGTTGTTCAGTACAATGATACTCACTTGAAATGTCTCTGTCTCATAAAAGCACGAATAAATTCAAAACAACTCATTTCCTATGCAGCGCAGTTTTATGTGAACTGAATTAAAAATGGATATTAATACTACTAGTATAAAACTTAGCGAAAAAAAATAGTCAAAATAGTCGCGAATATTCTCAAGTAGTCATACAGATCAGTGCATTTGTCGTGATGTAGTAGTTAATTCATCACTATAATGGTCCCTATGTTCGATTTTGAGGACATAGGCATATCTTCAGTTACTTATGTTTGCTGGTGACTTCAACAACTTAAATATAGTTATATGGTTGGTGCAAAAACAGGGTTAAAGATTTTAAAGCCCGTATTACATTCTTTTGTCG
>SNQN01005273.1:0-15538 GCA_008642245.1 Bassia scoparia | reverse complement strand
AAATTGTAGTATGGATCGATCATCCTCCCTCGCCCCATCGCTACGGGGTCATAGGGATAAGTAGGATCCCCTCTAAAAGCACAACCTCCCATTTGATGGACATCATGGGGAGGTACTACTCGATATTCGGGGGGCGTTGGTGTCTAACATCCCCGGACCTTGCCAATAGGGGTAAACTCCCCCCTCACGGGCAAATTAATTGCCATCATCATCTACCATCTCCAGGGTCCGATTAGGGAGGGGTCCCAATTGGGCTGGGGAGTATGTGTAGTTGAGATAAGGGGAAAGAATACCTTAATCCACATCCTTTTGAAAATTTTGAAACACCGAATAGGATGGGGTGGAAAAAACCGTCTCGTTTGTCCTATGGAGCCTTTCCACATTTTTTTGAGAAACTCTTCTAGAAGACTCATAGTAGGAGCAGTAGTAGTGTAGAAGTAGAGGGAGGGTTAGAAGACGTACCTCCCTCCGTATCGGAGGGGGGGCGAGCTTGCCGCCTTGGACGGTGTTACCTTGGTTGAGCATATGGGAGGTCCTCCTCCGCTTGTTGTTGTTGTTGTTGTTGGTGTTGGTGTTGTTGTTGATGTTGTTGTTGTAACTCTTCGGGAGTGGGTGGTGGAGCGAAAATGAGCGGGGTTGCTCCAAAGGTAAGGGCTGAATAGGGTGAACACCTCGGTTCGCACCCATCCGAGCCTCATGCTCGGGGCCATATAGATCCTCCACTAGGATGTTTTCCATGGGTGTCGTTCAAGGGAATTGGGCGTTAGTCGGAGGCCTTGTCTTCCTCTCTTAAGGTAAGAGGCACCATGGAATATGTTGGACCTTCCAAATGTCCTTCTTGTTGTCATGGAAGTAATGGAACTTCATTTGGAAACACTCGTCCCTATCCAAGTAGGCATGAGTGGATAAAGGGACGAGCCCAGCATACACATCTTTTTTCCGTAAAATACGGAAAGCAACCATAGAAATCAAACAACCACCTTGGATGGCTCACACATTGCTAGGGCAATGAGTGATCTTGTTGAAGTGATCCACCCACACATACCCCCAATTTATCTTATTTTTCGGCTCGATCCGGTTCAAATATTAGGGCCCCTTGATGGCCCTCCACACAATGTAAAGCTCCATCGCCAAGATTTTCCCTTTCTCTTGTCTAGAGAAGAAGATAGGGACAACAACACGGTGGAAGTACCGGATCCCTGCATAAATGATTTCYGAGGAGYGCGAGTTGTTGTTAAAGTCATCTACTTCCCGGGTAATCTCGCTCCTAAGTGATTGTTKCTTGAACCCCTGGACCGATGAATAGYTCCTCAAATTTCTAATTTGGGCCGAAGGATCAAACCCTAGAAGCTGATTCAATTACGCAATGGTCAACGCATAAGTATTGTTGAACATGCGGAAATGAATCGTGTCACTCTCCTCGGTATAATTGAAGCTCGACATGAACTCGCGAGTGAGTTGAGGATAGGTGAAAGAAGGAAAAATGACCTCCGCGGTCTTCAAGAAAACTTTGGGCACATACTTTGTCGGGATTTACACGTTGAAAAGCGAACTGGCCCCACATTCGCCAAAAACAACTCCACAAGAGCCGTGATCCCTAACTCCTCACAAGTAGGAGGATGAAAAATGTTGTGGTGTTTATCCTCCTTAATTTGAAAGTGTTGAGCTTAGACAAATAATCTCCAATCGCCCGAATTTCATAGGGCCCGGGCTCAATCGGGTCTGTGAAAAATAAGTCATCCTCCTCCACTCTTGTAGGTCGAGAGGAAGAGGAAGGCTCATTGGTTGATGTTCTTGCCTTCTTCGAGGATTTTTGGCTAAAGATGTTTAAACCCAAAATCGTGTTTTAGTTACCTATAAGCAAATAAGAATTCGAAAGTGTCAAGCAATGAATGTATAAGAAGCTCAACAACACACTAGCCCAACTCTTTCAGGTGCAAAATAGTGCCACCAACAAAAAACTCTTTTTAGTACAAGTCCCAAGATTAAATAATTAAATAATTCATTAAATAAATAAACAATAAATAGGTTCCTCGATAAATCAACACCTCTCAAAAGAAATTTTCTTACAAAATTAGCTTAAAACAACAAAATTCAATATATAAAGTCATACCCAATCAAAAAAACAAAAGGGCATGAAATATACTAATACAAGTTCAAGTAAGTAGAAAAGGAGAAATCAAAAATTCCTCTCCTCTTTTATTCATGGCAGGAAATATATTTTTGTTTCCTTTTTTTCGAATTTCTCAAACCCTTACTAGCCTTTTCTCTTTACTAAATTTTTTTGAGGCCTACTAACAACAAAGAGAAGAAATAATACTTAAATTTGAAATAGTACAAAAATTGTGCATGAATTTAGATACTGAAAAGGGTGAAAAAATTTAAACTAGTTAACAAGATTCAATCATATTAACAAGAATAAATAAATAAAAAATCAAACCATTAATTATATGTAAATCACACAAAATCACTTCAAAAATAAAATTACTCACTTGAAGTAATCAACCCAAATAACATGAAAAATATGCAAACTTCACAAATAAACAAGAAMACTCAACTAATTATCAAACTAAACACATTGAAAAATCATGGGAAAAACTTGAAAAATTAACAAACCAAGCATCAAATTTCAATAACAATTCTCAAAAATGAATAAAAGAATGGATTAGCGGATGTTACCAAGCTTGAACATCAAAAATTTCAAAGATTTGCTAATCCTCAAGCAAAAACCACGAAAATCCAAAGTGTCCGGAATTTTAATTGTTTAAGGGGAAACATAGAAAATTAAATTTTGTGAAGTTTGGTCAAAATTTGAAGTGATTTGGTGAAGAAATGTGTGAGTTGTAATGATTTGAAGTTGTTTGCATGTGAATGAAAATGGGGTTTGAATTTGAAGGTTGAATGAATGAGTGAATAAGTGAATTAGTGAATGTAAGGAAATGGAAAAAGAAAAAAAAAAAAGAGGATAAGGGGRGGGGGGGGGGGCTGKGKGGKGRGGGKGRGKGGGGGGGKGGGGGGGSGGGKARGGGGGTAGGGGAAAAAGAAAAAGAAAATTATGAACAATGAAAGTGAGGGAAAAACATGGGGGTAGGGGTTTTTTTTCTGAAAAATAAAACTCTCGTTTTTTTTACTCGCACATTTTTTTTATTATTCCAGTCTTATTGTTTTCTTCTTTTTTTTCAAAAATTTGGAACCCTTTCAAAAACAACAAGGGCCCAAAAACAAAACAAATACCAATAATACACCTCCAAAATTCCCCATACAACCACCTTAAACACGCAAACACACCACCGACACTCAAATTCACAAAAATAGAAAACTACTCACGTACGCCTCCAACCAACCTCCTCAACACAACCAAAAATGAAAGGCTTAAAAGGTATTAACCTTGATCCAAACCAAAAAAAAATCCAATAACCAAAAACAAGCGCACAGGAAAAAAAAAGCTCAACACTTTCCAAGCACTGAAAAAAAAATACAAGACACAATAGATACCAAAAACACAAACAAAAAGGCCTTGGTGGATGGCCTTAACACCAACACAAGAGAGAAATAGACCGAAGCCCTCGGGGTGCCTCCCGGAAGCGCCTCTTTAACGTTACTAGCTTGACGTAGTCACCCCATCAAGGGGGGTCCTTAAGTACTAGCAAACGAAGAASTGCACTAGGCACTTGAGCACACTCATCATGCAAAGACATCAAACAATCATCAAGAGTAATCTTTGAAGAGAATTGAGCACTCCTCAACTACTCATAGGGGATCTTCTCCTTTTTCTTGCCATTGCGGCCCCTATAGACTTGAACAAAAGCAGGAGTGACCAAATTCAACAACTTACCATCCATCTCACTATTTGGAAATAGAGAATCACATGAGCTATCGTAAGCTTCGACCTTACCATTGCATTCTTCGGGTTGCTCATTGTGTGAACTTTGCATAAAGGCACAACCTACTTCAATTGGCCACAAAAGTCGCACTAGGAATAAAAGGGTAAGCATAAAGCAAAATACAGAGAAAATCACAAGGATGTGAAGAAGAACAAACCATATTGCACTTACCCCCAAGTGTCTTAGCAACCATTTTCTTATGAAAGGTCAACTTATCCTTGCCCACCTTAAAGCTAATGGTGCCTTGCTTGACATCAATGCAAGCACCGACGGTGGCTAGGAAAGGTCTCCCCAAAATCAATGAATTATTGGATTTGTTTGCCACATTGAGTACCACAAAGTCATTTTTAAACGTGTGGCCTTTCTTACCGACTTTGAGAAGCACGTTCTCGATAACTCTAACCGGAACTCGATTGGTGCCATCCGCGAATTCTACGGTAGTGGTAGTGGATTTGAGAGTTGTAATTCCCAAGCTTTGGAAAACCGGATAAGTCATTACACTTATTGCCGCTCCCAAGACACACAAAGCATCCTTGAAAAGAATGTCATTTATGGTACAAGGGATGGAAAAAGTGCCCGGATCCTCGAGCTTCTCTGGGATCTCACGCGGAGGCTCACTCTTGGGCTCAACTTTGCTCTTTTTCCCTTTGTTTCGAACATCCCCTAAGAATTGGGAGAAGTTAAGCATCTCTCTCTTAGCCCCATTAGGTTGTAATTGGGAGTGGTGAAGTCAAAGCATTTGGAGAAATTGGCCAAACATTGTGTCTAGGAWATTTTCCGGGTCAGGCATCTCGRATATTACCCTTAAACTCAAAGGATCTTGCCATTACTAGGCTCACCTCCCTCAATTTCCTTGCCCTTCCCCCTAACACTCGTTTTTTTCTTCTTTCTCTTTTTCTTCTTCGAATTCTCAACCTTCTCATCCTTGGTCTTGCTGATTCGGTTAACCTCACCTCATTCACCGCTTTTACCTCCTTGGGTTTTTCACTCTCATCCACTCTTTGTTTCTTGACACTCTCTCCTTGTTCACTCTTCTCTTGTACATGGATTCTCTCTCCGAATAGCTCTTTTCCCACCTCACCCTTCATGTCACCCTTCTCATCAACTCCATCATCCTCCTTTGATTTCATCATGTGTACCCCATTATTCCATGCATTGGAGACACTTCGTTGTGAGGGTTGGATATACATGGGAGTTTGTTGGGCAAGGTTGGTCATGTTTCCCTTAAGGGCCTTCAATTTTGCTTGAAAGTCCTGCTTGTCCTCTTTTGGGAATTCTTGGTCTTGTGGGTGTTGGATGATGGGAATGTTTTGGTTTGGAGTGGGATGTGGTTGGAAATTGTGTTGGCTTTGAGTTTTTTTGAAATGGGTTGGAACTTGGTTTCCTCTAGACCCTATGAATTGCCCTTTCATCCCCCCTTGAAAATTAGGGTGTTGGTATATATTTCATGCCCTTCCATGCCAAATGGTGTTATGGTTTACAAAACATAACACCATTTGGCATGGAATTGTAGACTTGGGGTTTTGACTTACCTTGGACCTTAAGAAGAGTGGGTGGAGCCGCTTGAGAGGAGGAGATTCCCCCCTTCTGAAGGGATTTCTCCGCAATTGCCTTAATTCCCTCCAAGAGCTTCTTTACCACTTCGACTTCTCCAAGAGAATGGACCGTGTCTTTTCTTTGCCTTGGGGGAGTTCGCTCACCCTCTTGCCAAGTTGCATAATTGTCCACAATTTCCTCTATGATCCCCTGTATCTCATCTTCACTCTTGTTTGTTATGGGACCTCCGGCTCCGGCATCCAAACTTGTCTTACTTGTGTTGTTTAGGCCCATATAAAATGTGTGGTACAAAAGCTACTTTGGAATTCCTTGATGGGGGCATTCTCTTTGATGCTTCTTAAACTTTTCCCATGCCTCGGATAGAGTTTCATCCACACGTTRCCCAAAACCTTGCAATTTGGCCCTTATCTCCGCCGTTTTCTAATGGGGGTAGAATTTTTGCAAAAAGGCCTTCGTCGTTTCTTCCCTAGTGGTCAAAGAATTGGGTTAAACCTCTTTCTCGGGCTAATCTAGGGCTTTTCCCAACAGTGTGAACTCAGATAACTTAAGCCTCAAATATTCCTGGCTAACCCCATTCACTTTTATTGTATCAACATATTTCTCGAAATCCTTTAGGTGTTTGTGTGGGTTTTCACTCCTTAATCCATGGAAGGACCTAGATTCAATTAATTGAATAAGGTTTGGTCTTATCTCAGAATTCCCTTCAATGATTGGTAAGACAATGGCCTTTGTGGTTGCATATGAGCCGGGTGTCCCTAAGTCCTTCAAAGGTCTAGCCATTATTTCAACTTCTTCCTTCTAAACATCAAGTTCCTCAACATCTTTCTCACTCTCACTCGAATCCTCAAACTCTTCTTAGCTCTCTCTCTCTCTCTCTCTCTCTTCACTAGCCTTACAATCCCTTGCAAAGGTTGATCAAGGCAAATATCACTCCCAAAACCTTGAGTGTCCAAATTAAGGCTGAGCAAAAGTATCTGAAAATCCGAAAATCCGATCTGAATTTGATTCAAATTTTAGGATATCCGATCCGATTTTATTTTTGGATCGGATATCCGATCCGAAAAAATCAGATATCGGATACCAGCTTGGATAATAAATTCCCAGATTTTGGATATCCGAAAATCCTAAAAAACGGATTTCGGATATAAATATCCGAAAATATCCTGATATCGGATATCCGAATCCAAATTGATATCCGAAGTAGGTAAAAATATTACTGACTATGGTCATTTTATTTCTGTGTAATGTAGTTGGGCCATAATATATTTGGCCCATTGTAAACCCTAAG
This sequence comes from Bassia scoparia, assembly GCA_008642245.1. Taxonomy (NCBI): domain Eukaryota; kingdom Viridiplantae; phylum Streptophyta; class Magnoliopsida; order Caryophyllales; family Amaranthaceae; genus Bassia; species Bassia scoparia. Next base: position 8,809 of record SNQN01005273.1, on the reverse strand, counting down.
ATTAAAAACCTTGCCCCTCACTCAGACATTTACTCCTCTCGAAAAATCACCACATTCTCTCTCTTGTTAATAGTCAACCCTCAACCCTACATCTCTTCAATCTCTGTTTGAAATTTTATCGCTCCGACGCCGGCAAGATGCACTGGCAGAACTTCAAGGTATTAGATCTCTCTTTGGCGATTTGGCCTCCTTTTTTATAGTTAACGGTAATTTCTATTTAATTTCTTTTACAATTCACATATTCTTTGAATGAGAATTATTTTCTTGCTCAAATGAAATCTCTGTTTGAATGCGAATTCACGAATTCACAATTTACTATGTTCTTTGTTTAAATTTCTGAAATCTCAATTCCAAAATAAGATCTAGTTTTGCTTAGTTGAAGTATGATTTTTTGCATTCTTTACCAAAAAAAGGAAAAATAGAAAAGTAGTAACATAATGCTAATGAGATTAAAAATGAAAAGATTTAAAAGTTAGACTTGTATGCATTAATAATAAATTCTAAGGGTGAGTGTATACGTCTATTTTTTTTTTTTTTTTTTGTCTTTGTCTTTGGAAGAGTAGATCTGCTCTTACATATTGTTAAAATCAAGTGTAGGTTGGTGAAGCTTGGAATAGAAGGAGTTGTAAAATTTTTTGTTAGTCTGATATTGACATATTCTGTATTTGTTAATTTTGTTATAGCGATAAAATTGTAATTTTTCAATTTTATACTTTCGTGTAATTGAATGTTTGTTAGATTAAGTCTTTAATATTTGGTTAACTGGTTTTCTACTTTATAGAGGAATGGTTTACTAAAAAGTAATTACAGCTCCCTCTGTTTAAATTAACTAATTTAGCCTTTAACAAGTTTAAAGCTCTAAACTTACTATAGATGAAATGCGAAGTTGCTTAGTATAATAAATTGATTTTTGTTTTTTTTAAATAGAAAAAGACTAGTTTATATTATATTCAGATATAGATAATTTAAAGTATTGTCCGATCGAAAACTTTCGGATATCCGGACAATTTCGAATCGAATATGGATACCAAATTTCTAGATTTTCGGGTTGTATATCCGATCCGAAATCGGGGATCGGATATCCGATCTGTCTCTGGCCTAGGCCATCCAAAGCAAAGTAGGTAGAGAAACACAAATTTTGACAACAATGATGGTTGGAATGAGTGTTTATTTCATCTTGACATAATGGATTATAGATGGGCTTCCTAGCAATCTTAATTAAGTAATTACACACTAATCATGTGTTGAAGCACAGAAAACAACAAAAGCAATAGAAGAAACAAGAATTTGCACGAAAAACAAGTATTGAAAGTTATAAATTGGTATTTCAGAACTCGCTCTAAACTAAACCAAATTGAGACAAAAGACTAGCAGATGCACAAACAAAGGGGGAAACTTATCAACAAGAAGTTGAAATCAAAGCAACAAATTACCCCAAAATCTAGAAATTCGTACATGTGAAACATGAAGTAAACATATTAGAATTATAAACAATTAGAATCGAGTTACTGTGAAATTGGATGGAAAAGATAAAAATTCTAGCCAAATGATTGAGAATTGAGGAACTAAAGCAAATCTAACAAGCAACTTAAGTTTTCTCTCTCCTAACATGGAGACATGAGGAAGATGGAAGATGAAAAAATTCTGAAAATTGTAACTAAAATTTGTATTCTATTTCTACTGTTTTTTCTCTTCTAAAACTATAATTACTTTTGTAGCGTGGCGCGCCCCAGCGTTATAGCGGGCGGCGGTTGGTTATAATCGAGGTCTTTTGCGTGGCTTGACCACGGAATCCGCACGTGTGCGTTGGGGTAGTGTGTCGAGTGGGGAATCGCACGTGCTAGAAAGGTTATTCAGGAGCCGAAACGTATGGTGCAAATCATGGCCCACGTCTAAAGTCAAGTACCAGTCGTGGGTTCGGGGACATGGTACGAATCAGATCTTGTACCTCGCCCGCATGTAGCCAGGCCTTATCTGTCTCATGTACTTCCATTAAACACGATTATTGATGCACAAACTTACATTTTTAGCACTTAGGAGGCGAACTAACCTAAATTACTAATGAAGTATGTTCTATTAGCACAAGCGACTACTAACTAGAAATTGTGACACTCTTGTTTTTATAATCAGTTAACGGTGCCTAAACAGGTGTCCATAGTTAATCTGATTTAAGTGATTCAATATTCGTCTTGTTTAGACAAAATATATACAAAGTTATACAATAATACAAGATGCATAATAGTGAAGTGCATAAACTTAAAGTATATGCAATCATTACCCTAAATCTCAAAGAAACAAAAGTTAGTTTGTAAACCTGAAACGAATCTTGCTTGAATCGCTACTGCAACAAAGAAACGATTGTTAGTCCTGTAAAACGCAAGCGCAATGGTTCTTTCGCCTCGAAGTTGCTATAACAAGAATAAGAATTGTTAGTATTAACATGGAATAATAATGAAACGAATGGAAAAGGATTGAAAAACGAACATGAAACAATGAACAAAGTTAAGAAAACCTACATATTTACACATGAACGATTAAAAGTGAGTTTCTACATTGCTTTAATCTATAATTAAAAACTCATACAATGGTTAGTCATATTAAAGAAGTGAGAGAGAGGTATATATAGAAAGTGGAGAAGCATAATACAAGAAATATACACAACATTTAAATAATATATAGATAAAATATAGATATTAGAATAAGAGAAATACCACGATAATTATAGAATAATAGATATATAGATGATATATTGATATATTATGAGTGATAAAAAAATATAAGAGAGAAAAAAAAAAAAAAAAAAAAAAAAAGAAAAAAATAAAAAAATGAGTAGAGATATATTGATAAGTATAAGGAAATATAGAGCGTTTTATAAGGCCGAGAGCAAACGGAGCTATAAAAATAAAAAATAAATACAGAATGAAAGTGAGCGTATTATACGCTGCTTCCTGCGTATATACGCTACACTGTGCGCGTAGTATCGCTGCTCCTCTCCATGGCATTTTGGCAAGTTCTTGACTATAAGCTGAGCGTATATACGCTTGCTTGAGCTATAACGCTCATCGTTGCGTTAATACGCTCATGATTTTGTGTATTTTTTCAAAACTTCGAAATATTTATTTCCTACCGATTTATATAATATGATTTCCTATTGATTCGAACAGCACTAAGACGCCCTTGCTCTCAAAGCAAGGAAGTTCTAAGATGTTATAGAGGTCCACGAAATTTCGGAGTATTTTTCTAATTATTATGTTAATTTCATGCGTATTCATGACGTAATATGAAAAAATTTGCAAAATTACATAGAAAATCATAGAAAAATCAGGAAAATAATTCTAAAATATGCGAATATCAAAAAATGTGAACGTCATGATGAACAATCAAAGCAAATGATGATCGCACATTCAGAACCTTTTGAAACCTTGAAACTTTAGAAACAGAAAAGAAATATTTTTGCCTTGACCTTTGACCTTGTCAATATTTCCGACTAAACAAAAGACCACTATATAAAGCATATTCAAATAATAATACAATGAATATACAAGCATTCTTTTCTAAATATACCAAAGGATATCATCACGGAACTCATTTGGGAGACACATTTTATGTGTCTACAGAGCCCACTTTGACGAGCTGAAGAGCGTGTTCGTAGCGAAAGTCAAGTATTCGATTCGTGAGAGAGGCAACTTAGCGTTCTGCGACCTGAGTACCCTTTACGCGGTACCTGCAAACAAATGTTGTTTTACCGGTTACCCGCGCCCCTGCGGGTGTTGTGCCTCGGAAGCGCCTGATCCTCGGTGTTTTCTCCTACGGCTACCTTGGTTTTCGGGGAGTTGTGATCGTGTGTAATGCGAATTCTGGGCGGGAGAAATTCCAAACCCGAGGAATGCGCGGAATTCTTGAGCGGAGAAATTCCAAACCCGAGAGATGCTGCGGAAATTCTGTACGGAGAAGATTCCAAAACCGGGCTGTGCTGACGAACTTCTACTAGGGAGAAGATTCAAGACCCGAATGTGGTTGCTGACTGGAATTTTAGCGGGAGAGATTCAAGACCGAAATATGGCTGTGCTGGGATTTTCTGTAGCGAGAAATCGTAGACCCGAAAGATGCTTTGCTTGGATTTCTGTAGCGGGAGAAATCGTAGACCGGAGATGGTTGTGCTGGATTTCTGTAGCGGGAGAAAATCGTAGACAGAGAGCTGTGTGGGATTTCTGTAGCGGAGAAATCGTAGACCCGAAGTGTGCATATATGTGGAATTTCTGGTGCGGAAGAAATTCAAACCCGAAGTGTGCAAGGAGCTGTTGTGTGAAAAGCCCCCTTGACTGAGTCGGAAGAGATGAAAATCTCGTAACGACGACAGTCAAGTATTTGATTTGGGACGGAGTATGCAAGTTCGTCGGAAACGCTCGTTCCTCTCGAAATTCCCCTACGGCTGACCTTGGCTTTTCGGAAAATTGCGTGTAGCAGGCAATCGCGTATAGCGACTGAATGCCGTATAGGCATGTGAGTGACGATATGAATTCTTCGAAACGCCTTTCCTCAGGAAACTCTTCCCTACGGCTGACCTTGGCTTTTCGGGAAGAATGTTGCGTGTAGCAACGATCGCTTCGTATAGCGAGAATGCCGTATAGGCGTGTGCAGGCAAATGCATGTAAGATGGGCCCTAGCCTCTGTTGAGGTGGTGCAATGTGTAATGTGCAATGTATGTGTTTGTGCAATGTGCAATGTGCAATGTGAATGTAATGCGTTTGGCAGGATGCATATGTATGATGATGTTTGTATGCTCAATGCATGATGAACTTATGTAAGCCTGCGTATGGAAGTTCTATTTTAGATCTAATGCATGATAATGACAAGGAAGTAGACTAATGGTAAGATGCTTTTGGATTGTGGTGATGGAGCCTCTCAAGCCCCCATTCGAGCAAAGTGAATGCTTGTGATTACAAGTGAGCCACCCAACCCATGAGGTTTGGGTGTTTGGGAATGGCTTAATTTGTGGTGTTGATGGTTGGTTTAATGGGTGAGCCCTAGCTTGTGAGCTTTCAAGGTTAGGGCAATGGTGACGGAAGCAAGTGAATGTTGTGGAGTCATGGTTTTGGCTTAGCTTTTGTGGTGGTAATCGGTGAGGGATGTGATTTTGATTGCCCAAATCAGTAACTTGAGACTGAATGCTGCATGAGGAGGAGGAGTGAGGGATGTGATACTGTTTGCCCAATCGTAACTTGACAGATGCTGCGAGAGAGAACATGGAGAGAAAGTGCAGACAATGCTGCAATGCATGCAGGATGATGCTGCAGAGTGATAGCTAAGGACGAGTATGAGGAGAACCCCTTAAGGTGGTTGAAAAAATAGTCTAAAGGTTCAAGAAAGTAAACGGGGGAATTAATGTGGTTGGTAGATGATAGCACGGTTAAATTCGAGTCTATGTCGAGTTCTACACTAGGAATTATTGCTTCTGACTTTAAGAGAATCAACCATATGATGACCCATCAGAATTCGGGTCGGACCTCGAGAAGAGGCTTCTACGTATCACTTTTTGGAATCAGACCGTCGTAGTTCTCGTATGTATGATTGAGACAAATGCTACGTGTGAGAGGGCTTTTTGTGGTTGTAAATGTGAGCGTGGTTCGAGGGTAAAAAAAGGCTTGATGATACGAAGTGACACGGTGTGCAGTGTGCTTTTTGGACTTTTGCTTTTTGTTTGATTATGGGTCTTTGAATTGGCTTTGCATTGGATTTTGAATTGATTTGCATTTGTGATGACTGGCATTGACTTTGATTTTACTTTGCTTTTGCTTTTTGCCATTTTATTTTCTTTTTATTTTGCACTTGTCTTTTCTACGACCGTTTGGTCCAAAGAGGTAGGTCGAGATGGGTGATTGAAGAAGAAGTAGAAGTGATGATAGTAATTATGGCTCAAAGGGCTGCAAGGATTTTGATTGGATGTGGTGAATGGAGGGAAAGATTTATGTTGTTGGAGGCTATGAAAGAAGGGCTCTCTTTGGCAATGTCCATTGAAGTGTGAGGTCGATCATTAATTTGATTCATTAAAGTTAGAAGCACAACTACATGAGGCAAGAAGTGAAAACGAGAGAGAGAGAGAATGATTAGAGTCGACGATAGATGTCAAAAGGAAGCACTTCTAATCTACTTAATGTCGAAGAGTAGGTGCGAAGTTAAGTGATCGCGAGAGAGTATCGCAGAGTAATGACATGAGACCGAAAGAGACAAGAAAAGAGTCTAGTCCTTAGGCAGTGGGGGAAGGGACTGCTCCGACTCGAGTACACTGAAAGTCTAAAGACGTCATAGAGTATGATCGATGTCTAGCGTGCACTGTAAGCCTGCGAATGGCTAAGCCTGCGAGATGTACGAGATCGACTTTGTGAGATGTGCTGGGGGGACCGCGCGTGCGAGCAAAGTGAAGCGGTGTGACAGCAGGTGATTGGAAAGAATGATTCTGTGCCTCAGCAGGCTGTGCATGGGACTAGGAACGGGAAGTAGCGTAGCATGAGCTACGTGCGTGAGCCAGTTCGGCATAGCGCTGTCAGGAGTGAGTTGGTGAGGAAGGCGCGCGGCCGTGTGCGGTCGCTATCGTCTCCTGAGTTAGAGGATTTAACAAGCTCTCGGGAAGGATGAGTGAGGAACTTGAAAGTGACTGTGTGCTGTGCGATTGACGATCGCTGGCATGGTCTGTGCTCCAAGTACTAGGTGTGGCGTGTTCTGGCGGAGGAATGTCGCTGACACAGAGTCAACGAAGATTCCGAGTGTCGACCAGTGAGTCGGTTCGCAGGAGAAGGAGAAAGAGCACCGTGGTAGAGAAACAGCAGTCTTAGTGCGGAGCTCCTTAAGGAGTGCTAGGGAGTAGAAGTTCTTGGCGAGGCGCTTGGGTACCGATCGAGTTCGGCTGGACATATAATGTCGGCTGTAGGATGTGGCGCGTATAGCGAAGGGAAGTTGGTACGGTTCGGGTGGGAAGGAATCCATGCGAAGCTGGTTTGCCGTTGGTCAATAGGAAGCTTGTAGTTAGGGGAGTCGGTGGCTTTTTTGATTGCCTTTTCAAAGCTTTCCAAGGGAAGGCCCGAGTTCAATTCTTGATCTTAGCCGTCAAGCTGTTGAATGCTCGTAAGCGACTATTATTAGGATTTTCTTGTTGGGTAGGCCATTTTGTGGTGTATAGGGTCGATGGGTGATGTAAGGTTGGAGGAAGCTAGGCTTGATTTGGCTGAGGGATCCAATGAAGGTAGACGAAGGCTAGGTCATGGACTGGGTGAGGCTCAACTCTTTTGGGTCAGGAGGGTTGGAGACGGATTCACCCTGTTTCAAAGAAATAAACCTTAAGTAAACTTCTTGGTCAGTAATAATGCTATGAATGCAGATGCAGATGCATGTCCTATTCCATGAGGCCATCTTTCCTAGAGTATGAATGTATGTATGCAAGTGTCCTTCATTTTTTTTTGAAAAATTTATGAATTTTATGAATTTTTTTTTGTTTTTTTTTTTTTTTTTTTTTTGAATATTTGAAAATTTTTTTTAAGGGCACCAAATGCACATCGGGGAATGTATGCACATGTCCTAATGATTTGAGGGTCGCGCCTATGTCAGCCTGTTTGCAATGCAAGGTCAAACTAATGTGAGTCTAAAGTCAACGTCTAAGGTCCAAGTTGTGCCTACCCTAGAGTCAAGAGGTCGAAACCCCCCCCCCCCCTAAATCAGAGTTATGTGACTCTAGATGGTCAAGGGTCAAAACCTAGGGTCAAGGACTAAAGGTCCGAAGCTTGAAGGACAAAAGTCCTAGTGAGACTGGTGCGCGCACTAAGCAAAGGTCAACTAAAGCTCACTATAACGGCTATGAAATGCCGATGTGAACTGCGAAGAATGACATGGATAACTTATGCAAGTGTTTGTTTAGAAGTCTGAATACAATAGGCTAGACCTTACATACACAATATATCAAGACACAAGACGGAAGCAACTATGGTCAGTCTAGGTTACAGTCAGAGAGCTGTACCACGGCTAAGGGTAGAGCTTGACCAGTTTTTCACCACTGCAATGTAGCGATGTATGGCCAAGAACCCTTATGCACACGCATCAGTAACACGTGCCACAACGGCATGCGGGAATAAGGACTTGCCTTACCATGCGAGATCAATATACCACATGCAACCAAGGTAGTAATCCCCCCTTATGGAGTCTCGGGCAATAGAACATGCCCATAGTGAGGAGCCCCCCCCAAAGGAGCCTAAGGCGGCAGACTATCGAAAGTCTCAACATGAACATTGTAAAATCCAATAAAACGTATTGATGGGAATTACGAGACTTTTCAGTCTGTCCTTACACCTAACGGTGATTATCCCCATGAAGTCGCCAAATTGTAGGACGTGGGCCCGCGCCTCAAGCGTATAGGGGCGCGCGGCTTGTTCTACATCGAGGTGCTTTGCGTGGGCTTGAGCACGGAATCCGCACAGGCGGAGTGCGTTGGGGGTAGTGGTTGTCGAGTAGGGGGAATCGCACCTAGCCGTGCCAGAAAGTCATTCCGGACGCCCGAAAGTTGGTTGCCAAATCAATGGCCCCGACGTCTACAAGTAAAACCATCGTGGTTCGGGACATGGTAGAAATCGATCTGTAACCAATTCGATCCGCGGCAATGTAGCGGCCTCTATTCGGTCTCATTGAAATTCCATTAAACACGATGTTTGGATGCACACCAAACTTACTTTTCTTAGCACCTTAGGAGCGAACTAACCCTGAATTACTATGAAGTATGTTACTATTATGCACAAGCCGATACCTAACCTAAAATTGTGACCAT